>JAJIRX010000308.1:0-10890 GCA_023853785.1 Psilocybe azurescens | reverse complement strand
AAGTTGGACTTAGTGAAATTCACAAGTCAGATAATAATGTAGTATATAGTTTTCAATATATTATATTACATTGTTGCATGAATTAAAGATAAGATTAGTATTATTCTAGTGACCTAGCTTCCTTAATATGGCTCCCAAAGCTTCCAAGAACACTGCTACTGTCCCTGCTCCCCTCCCAAGTCTGCAATTAAACCAGTGACAGTCCACTGGACATCCACTGGACATCCGAGGTCTTTACCCTCACCCAGGTATTCCATGTGGAGGCCACCAACTCTGGCATGGAGTTGATGGAGTCCATATGGAGTTTAGTGACCTTTTTTTTGCAAGTGTCCCAGCCATTTAGAGGTGGAGACTCCATATGGAGTCCAGTTGGAATTGACTCATCCTCCATATGGACCAATGTGGAGGATGTGGAACTCCATGTGGACTCTATGTGGAACTTCATTTGAGTCTCCCATCCTCCATATGAATTCCATGTGGATTTGACTCATGAAGCATGTGTATCAGCATGAATACACTATTCCAGCATCAATTTCAAATGGACTCCAGGTGGAGGAAGATCCCAAGATTTTATTTATATTTTATTATATTTTATTATAGTGCAAAAAAATGACACCAACAGGAATTGAACTCAGGCCTCTGAGAACACCAGACGCTAACGCTAAACTAACTAAGCTATATGGGCTTTGTGATTGTCTAAAATTTGATGGCCTAGATACCAATACAGCTATTCAATCGGCATTTCTCGGCAAGTGACAAATAATGTCACATATGTGACTTATTGATGCCATGTCGGTCCGTTTATTATTTCCACCACCCCACGTCTTCCTCCAACCACCACCACCCCACTGCCGCCGTTGTGCATGCCCCCTACCTTGCCGTTGTCGGTCGGAGCCAGGCCCATGCCAACCCGACCCGACACGCATTGCATTGCATTGCAACAAACCGAGGCCGGCAAAGAACAAGCGGACACCTGCAAACAAAGGAAGGTGAGTACAGAACAGGGGCGGAACGAGACGGGTGGGGAACGAGGAACAAGGGAGGTGAGGCAAACACAGAACGAGGGCGGGAACAAGGGGAGGCAACGCAAACAAGGAACGAATCCACGACCCCAGGTAAGTCGTGAATTCTGCATACTGCCGCCACTAACCGCCTCCCCCTCCCTCTTTTTTTGTATAGGCCAACGACAATGATGATGACTGGCACGTACAGCAACAAGTACAACAGCATGCAGGATGCATACGGATGACAACAATGGCAGGTACAAACACCACAACAACAACAACAATGCGTACAACAGAAATGAAAACAGCTGCGACAACAATGACAATGGCCACGACAATGACGACAACACATACAGCAGCCACTGCGACAATGACAACAACACATACAGCCGTCACTGCAACAACAACGACAACATGTACAGCGGCCACCGCAACAACGACAATGACGACACATACAGCGGCCACTGTGACGACAACGACAACATGTACAGCGGCCACCACAACAACGACAACGACGCGTACAGCGGCCACCACGACAATGGTGACATGTACGACAGACACACCAACATGCCGGACATGCACGGCCAGTCATCACAACATGTACAAAGGCCATCGCAGCATATATGACGGCCACCACAATGACGACAACATGTACAGCGAGGCTACGAGCGACATGGCCAACATCTCGCCCCCTTTTTTTTTTGTCTTGTTTTCTCTTTTTTTTTTTTATGTATCCTCTCATCTACCTTTTTCCTCTATTTTGTATGTTTTTCTTTTATTTCTTTTCTATTTATTTTTTATGTTTCAGTGATCAACTTCGTTAGTAGATAATATTGTAGGTAACAATGTAGTATATAGTTTTCAATATATTATATATGTATATATCACATTATTGCATGAATGCACCCTAAGAAAATACATTCCAATTAAAATCTAGCTATAGCTGGACTTGGTAAAATTCACCAAGTCAGTCCAGGTGGATTCTAATTGAACCCCACCTGGACTCTCTTGGAGTCCTCTTGGACTCAGGTGGACTCCACCTGGCCTCCAGTTGGACTCAAGTGGAATAGCTTGAAGTCCACCTGGAGTCCATCTGGAGTCCACTTGAACTCCACCTATCAAAGATGATTTTTGAACACTTGTATATGTTCCAGATGGAGTCCATCTGGAGTCCACCATTTCTGTATGGAGTTGGTGGACTCCATATGGAGTTCCTGTTAGTTTTTGTGATTAAACACTTTGTTTCTAATGTTCTACACTTGATATTTGGACTTGTACAAATGGACACTTAGTTAGAATTCGCTCTTTTCGGTGTTTTTGCACACTGTTCTGTTAATAACTTTTTGTAGAGTAAAGTTATTCAAATTCTGATTACTGATCCGGAATCCCTAGTTGAGACGGTTCCGGTGATATATAATTTGTCACGTAATTATAGGTTTGGTGTTTTGACGCCAATATTGTGGACACCTTTAGTCACGCCTTGCCATTTTTAGACACTTAGCCATGTAAAAGACCAGTATTCCTACTATGTCTGAGGAAACAAAGACACTAGAACAAGATTTGGAGTCTACAGAAGCAATTTACTATTTTCACTCATACTTGTCATTGTTGCGCATTTGAGATTTGACTCTATTGTTACTCATCAGTATAGCTACTGATTTGTGCATTATTGTCTATTTCTAACAAAAGGCACATTACTGGTGGCCAGGGCTACGATCCTTTGTAAAACAATACATCAAAGGCTGTGGAATCTGTCAGCAATTCAAGATTAACAGAAATCCCTCTCACCTGTCTTTCATGCCAATCGCTGGACCAACTTCTACATGACCATTTGCAAACTGTTCAATGGATTTCTAACCGACTTACCACCGGTAAAGAACAGTGTGGGACAAATCGTGGATGCAATCATGGTCATGGTAGACCATGGGCTTACTAAGGGGTGATTTTAATACCTTGCTGGAAAAAGGAAACTGGGAGAGGCACTTGATGCAGAAGGAGCAGCTCAACTCTTACTCAACAACCTCTTCAAACGATTTGGACTCCCAGATAGCATTATCTCCGACTGAGATCCCCTATTCACCGCAAAAGTCTTCCAAGAACTCATGAGACTCTTGGGAATCAAGTCCAAATTAACTATGGCTTATCATCCAATAGGAGACGGAACCACCGAGCGATTCAACCAAGAAATAGAAGCCTACCTATCCATCTACTGTTTATCGCACCCAACCGATTGGAACAAGTCAATTGGAACATTGGAATTCACTCACAACAACAGGAAACACTCCAAAAGGGCCAAAACCCCATTCAAACTCACCTTAGGTTCATCTCCGTTGGCCATTCCACTTGCATTCGAGAACACCAAAGCCCCATTGGTGGAGGAAAAGTCAAACATCTCCTAAAAGATTGAGAAGAAGCGTTAGCTGCCCACGAACTTGCAAGACAAAGGATAGCTGAACGACAAAAATTGAACTTCAAACCGTTTGAGAAAGGAACAAAAGTTTGGCTAGACTCCTGCAACATCTCCACTAGATACCATTTGCACATGGGACAGTGATCTAATTACGTACCACACGGAATTTGAATTAATTATGATGTGATGTGTCACACGGCCCGAAAGAGACTCAGCGAAAAGGCAATTATGTAGTGCTCGTCACGGTGTCAAGCGAGGGCCCAACAATGTCGTGTGAGGTACGGTGTCAAGTGGACACCACCCCTGGTACACTGCACCCTAGCACACCCTCGCGCCCTGCGGGGCGATTTTGATTTCGGCAGCCGGTTTTCAGCAAATCTGGCGCCGGCTCCCGTCATTCTAATGCACTTTCTGTTGGGTACTTTCATCCCATTCTGGACACTTTTACCATCCCTGGTATACCAATTTAGGATGAATTGTGGGGAGAATTGGCAGGGGGAAGGGGCGGAGGTCCAATTGAGGTAAATAAAATATAAAACAGAATTTGTACTCGTCATTTGTCTAGCATGAATGCTCGTTTGAGAGATTGCAGTAAAACAGATGGTAAAATGGTTCCTCAATTTATGCAGTTTCTAGTACGGCCTCTGCCACGAGGGTGTTGAAGTGCAGTACGGCTTCCGCATATCTTAAAATGCTCTACATATCCAATACATATTTGTTATGCAGCTCACTTGGCAAATCAATTGAAATTTGAATGAGATTGGATGGAATCGGGGCCGCATTGACTTGCTCGCCGGGCTTCATCTGAAGCACCACGGGTGCCACGGTATGTAAATATTGAGCAGCTGCCGTCCCGCCTTCTATTTACTGCCTCGCCCTAGCGCGGCTCCATAACCTGTATATATATAATGGAGCCGTTCTGGTCTCCAAAATTAAGATTGGCAACCGGGGAGCTGCTTGAATTGATCATTAGTCGCCGCCACTGGAACTGTAAATTAGCAACTGGTTTTATGTTCAGCGGATGCCGGAAGACAGTCATAAATTGAATATCGGCAGCCGGTGTGGGTATGGTGATGGATGACCCAGAAATTTGTGTGGGCGGGCTCCGTGAGGGTTTTCAATTATTTGCCATCGGTGCCGCAGGTGAAATCCAGAATCTGGGAATTAGGATGGAACAGAAAGCGGTTGCCACAGAAATTTAGATTACACCATAGGCTGCCGTAACTTTCGGAAACGAGACGCCATCCAGTTCGGGAATATGTCGGGCGCCGTCATTGTCGTTGTCTACTATGTCTGCCCGCGTCTGTTGCTCATATTTTAGTATACATGGGTGAATCTCAATATGAAATAGTTCCAAAATTATTCCCAAATAAAGTGGAGCGCATAACAACGCGACGGGACCGCCGCCGCAGCTCTCCATGTATATTCTATGCCTTCTACATAATGTGCAACTTGATGAATCACAATCACAATCCCATTTGCAACCTCATTCCCATTCTCATTCCCGTCCTCATTCTTGTTCTTGATATCGTGACATGGCATTATACTAGCTCATCTACAAACTACAGCTATGGCCACGATGACGATCACAATGACATGCCAATGAAGAGTTCTATAAATGCTGATGAAGAGGGGCAGCAGTGCACACACTTGCGCATTCACTGTCCAGACGACCCGGCGAAGACCAACGGGGACCAACGCCGGGAGACCGCATAAAGTATAATAGAGTGAAGGGAAGTTAAGCGTTGAAGTTGTGGACGCCAATGACGTTAAACGTGGGCGTGATTTATGATGCATGTAATTTGGATGTTTGTACCTGTGGCAGTTTGGGATTGACGGACGCCCGTTTATTGGAAGCGATACATGCACACGACTAAGACAGGACAAATGGCCGGCTCCCGACTCCTCCTCCTAATCAGCTTTACAGATCGTCCTCTTTGAAAACATCTTCTCTATCGCTAATATGAACGACTTATTGTTTTGTGGGCTCACGAAAGATGTACAGGCGAGCAGTGTTCAGATATTTTGAAGTCGGTTCCCGATCTGCAAATTGAGAACTCATATCATGTCTTCGCCGGACACCGGCACAATAGTTCAGGTATTGAAAATGTCGACAAGCTAACAACAACATAAAAGTATAATGTCTCTTTCAATTTGTGCGTCCCAGTAGTGCGTTTGATGGCCTTACCTCCCAGAGACTCGCTTTAGGCGCCGGGACTGCATAACGTACATCAGTATTTGTTCTGATATGACTTATTCTGAAATCCATTATTCCTCTATATACCTCACTGAGTCTCACAGTGTATTAAGGATAACCATCGCAGTTTGCGGCGGCCGCTCAATCAAAATTGGGGTTTCATAATTATGTTTCCTCCGGCGTCCGCAATATGTCCATTATGTCAATATCAGGCCCCCAAATTGTTAAATTAAAGACAGAAACCACTTGTTCTATAAACCAGACCATAAATATTTTTCACCCTCTTCCCAAACTATGGTTTTATCCTCAATGATATCGCCGTGAATCGACCAACTTGGTTGAAATGAACCCAAATAACCCAGCACGCTTTTCCTCATATAAAATGCAACGCAAGCACGGTCGCCGGGGCATTTAGCGCCATGTCGTAGGACGCGTCCGAGTAAAGCAATAATGGTCCCTGGGTCATACCTCACTTGTAAGCCTATTCCTGGGATTTCAAACACTCCATTTTGATAATTTCCCAGAGCAGAAAGGATGTCGAACCAACGATGGTCGGATCCGTTATCCCAGTGAAATGGTGTGTCGCGATTACTTATGACACTTATAACGTTGAACGGCGTCCCCCAAACTTGAAGTATTCGCTGAATGTAGTCGCTGTGACCAATCTCCTCCCACTTGAAGCGCCAAGTCCGAAAGGGCGTTGATACCAACGATAAATAGATAAGGTTGAATGATTCTGAGAATCCCACCAATGATTGCCTGAAATTTAATTATTCTTTCCAGCCAGATAATTGTATCATCATTTCTAAGGTTCCTTGAAACCTCCAAATGATTTGTTTTCTGTGCAATAGCATTATGTATTGAGAATATAATGTCATTCGGGCGACCGACCTCATGACCCTGTTGGAACCAGGCTGGAGAAAGGTTCGCTTCTCCAGGCTGCAACCAGCCTTCCTTGTCATTGTAATGCCGAGGTGATGTTCTCCAACTTTTGGATCCTTTGTTTACAACAAGGATTTTGGACAAGTGTTGCATGTCTTCCCACACCTGATTCTACAGACATACAGTAAAGTGGGCGCCGGTCAGCGACATGATCAGGGCGGCGGCCTGTTTACTCACCCTCCGCTTATCAGTTAAAATTCCTGGCAAATACCAAAACAGACATTTATCGTCCTTATCCGCTATGATGCAGGGGATCAGCCGTGTAGTGACTCGGAGAGAACAATGGAGGAAAATTCTTCTTCAACTTCTTTTCCACAAGAGAATTGCGTCCTGTGCAGTTTGTTGTCATTTGCTTAACATAGTCTTCTACCCCCCCAACTTGTGTTCCCTGCAATTATATTGAACTTGTAACAACTATACGTATATATTGGGGACACACTTTTGTTTCGAGTTGCCGTGATGAGGACTTCCACGGCTAGATTGACTTCATGCAGAAATTCCAAGTCCCAATTTGCAGGAAAGGGACAGTATTCTGCAGAGCGGGCTACTGCTAGGTCAAACTTCTGAATAATGTACAGCGCCACTTCCCATGTCAGGCCTGATGCTTGTTCTGGAGTGTTTTGCATGATGATAGCAAATTTTAACCTTGCGTTCAAACTTCTACATTCACATATCTCAAATCATCACGTGGGAATGCTCCCACCATGAATGTCTTCAGCACGCGCATAACAATTTTTTCTTGCGGTGCGGCCTCAGCCATCCGGGCGTTGAATGCGCCGGAAAACGGACGGTGAGTGTACACAGGTGGCCGCCGCTCAATGGCCTCACTGCCCAGCACCCACATTACTGTATGTCAGTAGTCAGGTTTACATGTGAAGCACAACCCAGGAACCTTTATTGCATTACTCGGTCGCGTCCTACGGCATGCCGCTTAATGTCCCGGCACCCGTCCTTGCATGCTGCATTGCTTTTTACATGAGGAAAAGAGTGTTGGTTTAGTTGGGCTCCTTCTAGCCAAGTTGGTTAATTCACGGCAATATCATTGAAATGAAAGACTAGTTTGGAAAGAGGGTGAGAATCAGACCAGCGATATTTTGTCTATTAGAACATGATTATGACTTCTTAGAGGCCGTGGTTGATACAATGGCAGTGCGTCGGATGCCGGGACAATTATTATAATAGTGACTACCTCATTTAAATCAAACTGCTGTTGGATTATTGCCTTTTCTACTGCATACATGTATTTTTATCGCCTCTTGAAACTACTCATCGGCCTCCGGCCTTGCTATGGAAGCAGTCGACGCCTCTCTTTTTCCTCCCCGCTAGTGATCGAGTTTGTTACATGTACTTCTTCCATTTCTGATGGACCCTGAAGTACAGTATCTGCACACCAAGCGTGTAAACCAATGGATTGGTCGACTGCACTATTGTTGAAAGGCATGTCGATATCTACCTGATCGCTGCCATCTTGACTGTCTGACCATTCAGGATCTGTAAACCCTTCCGGAACAGACGTTGTGGTGTCACTACTATGGTCACTATCACGAACTCGAATCTTCGTCGGGACGTTGTCTCCCATGGAAACATCAACAGGTTCCATGGCTGCCGCCGTCGCCGCCGCTCTTCCTGTTGACGGAATAACTGAACCCGTTATAGAAGGTAAGGATACTCCTGGACGATTACAGACATAGGTTCTGGGGCGATGTGTATCTGGTGCGGGTGGAATCACCTTTGGATAAAGTAGGCGGTGGTGTTTTGGAAAAGCAGCGTCCGGGAGTGCGTAGAAGTCTTCTCCAAGTTCCTCGGCGAGTTCCACAGCAGCCCCATATCCCCCAATGACATGGCTAGATTGTTCTTTGGCATCCTCGCCGCTCTGAATATATTCATTCATTATAAACCTGGCTTGATTAAGCTTATCGTGGGCATGTCTCAACACATCCCGAATCGGTTCACAGTTTGGACATCCGGGCTCCGCTACCACAGTGGTGGTGTGATTCGGACGCCGCTCGGCCATTCCAGGTACACCATCTTTGAGCATGCTATCACTGGTATCTTCACCAGCAGCCGCATGGCTTCGAAGGTGCTGGAAATTTATTTGATTCAACCATTTCTTACGGCCAAGCGACATGCTCATACCTCAGTGTAGTATGCTTCAAAATGCCCCTCAATAACTTCAACCGTCACAATCGGTCCCACCTGACCGGTTGGCTGACCTTGCCACCAATAGGAATGTTCTTTGGTCATGCCAAGGATTGCGAGGTCGCTGTCGGCATTGAATTCCATATTGATGGATCCAGGAAAAATCAACTTTGAGTGGATCAATCTTAGGTCCTTTCTTTAACTCCTCAAACCATGCATCAGAGAATTCCCGCAACAGGTAAGGGGGGGTATACACGATATCCGTGAAGTGCACAGTGACCAATATGTGCAAGTATTAAGACCTGTAGTTCAAATTAGCGTGCGAGAATAACAATTGATATCACGTACAAGTTCGTCTGTAAGATTTCGTGCAAATTGATCTTCGGCGCTTGTAGGTCTCGTCATTACAGTCCGAACTGCAGTACGTAAGCGAGACATCATTAAGTGTAGTTTAAGACGCGCTATGGCTTCCCTCTCATCAAAGGAAGTCTGTTGCAGAATGGTCGAATGCGGTGTAATGAGCTGTACTTGTTTCATGTTCATGGTTTAAATTAAGAAGCAAAGTTCAACTTGATCAATTAGGCAGACGAGTCACATGACCTGTATCACATTTTTGGCCAACATTGGCTCGCCGCAGTTTAACACTTCGTGTATTTGGATACCGCTCGTATTCAAGTTATACCAACTGAAATGTAATTATTTAAAGCCAAGGTGTGAGCATATCTGCCGCCTTTGTAACTTCTTCCAATGCCCTCTGCATAATCTCTACCTGTGCCGTTTCCATTTGCAATTGATTATACCGCGCGTTTTGTAACACATAGGCAGTGTCTACATAAGGGAGGCCCAAGGCGGCTCCCCTCACGTTTTCATGTATGTCTTGAAGTTGTTCTCTGGTGTAATGCTAAAGAATATCTTGAGTAAATGTCTTTACCACAAAGTTGAATCTTTCACATACAAAGACATATGGCTCTTGTACAGCGGAAGGCATCCCTATTTGATCAAGATTCGGGAGCCGGGTATCGGCTTGACCTTGGTGGCAGCGGCCGTCTCGCCTGACATTGACGTGCCTTGTATGCACAAAACGGGCTTCCGCGATTGGGCCTGAAGGTTTTCGATAATGTGCTCCCAACATATGCTCTGTCTTTATCTATAGTGTCTTCAACCATGTCGGCCACAGCATTTATCCGAGGCTCTAAAGCAGTTATGAAGTGAGAGTCGGATTAATCATAGTTATTGGTTGAGACAACATACCAATGGATTCAGGTGTTAGAGCCTTAGTAAATATACTGTAATCGTTTTGAAATTGAATTCCATCTGGTAGTAAATCAGCTTAATTAGACTTAATGAAGAGTGGATTCTACCGTTAGAGTCATTTTCGATTTGATGGAAGCTGGGATTTTTATGTTCAAGCGGTGGCCGTTCAAGCTCTAATCAAAACCATGTGATTTATCTTGTCGTACTAACATTAAGGTACACACCACCACGGGACGTCCTTGCAGGAGGAACGGGGTCTGTCTCGTTATCTCCACTAGTACTACAATTAATATTCCATGTAAACAACTCCACTTCACCTTCATACATGTTTTGACCTGGAACGTACCTTTCAGTTGCCTTGCCACGACGAGGCGGCGGCTGGGAGCGCTTGTTTTGCGATGGGGTGGCGGAGGCCTCGTATCCTTTCGTTGCTTGTATCCCGGGCGTCGATCAACATGGATGCTTTCAACATACTCGACGTCATCATCGCTATGATCTCCTGTTAATGGCTCCAACAGAAATTTTGACGTGGAGGCATTTGAAAGGTGCGATGTCAGAGTAGCGGCGGCCTTCCTAACGCGGGCGGTTTTTACTAGCTGGATAGGCAGTATTATTTTCTGCGCACAAGACCAGTACAAGGATAAATACCTATTTCGGTGTCCGTCCCAACTTCTAGACTGATGTCCGACTCTATTTCTACGATGTCTGCATGAGCGCCGGAGGCCGGGACGTGTCCGCCTGATTCACTCGTATCCGACCCAATCTCTATGCTGGCGTCCGATCCAATCTCAAGGATATCTGTGTGAGTTCCAGCGGCTGTTGTATAGCGTCGGAGGCCGCGGAGGGCCCAACATGAGACGAATGTTTACTGGCTGGGAGGATAATATTAAGAATATACTGGGAGAGATTCTTCAAGAGTATTACCGTTTTTGTTTGTATCTAAC
>JAJIRX010000307.1:0-19232 GCA_023853785.1 Psilocybe azurescens | reverse complement strand
GAGGTTCAAAAACAAAGATGGGTACATCTCATAGTCCTGAGCAGCACTATCACATACCTTTTGCCTTGAATCACAATCTACTCTCCAAACGTAGACCAGATTCCAAAGGCAGTGAATGAACGGAACAGTCAATGTTGATATAGTCCACCATCTGATAGTTTGCTTCCAATTTGAATAGCTTACTGCAGTGCGTGAGCTGTTGGAGACCAGCATACATCAGTTGCCGACGCTTAGACAGCAAAGTTTCGATTGAACAGGTGAGGAATGAGGGCTTACTATCGAGAGAGTTGGGGCCACAGCAGTACCATCCGAATGTGCCAGAAGTGATGAGATAGTATAAGACAAGTGGAGGTGGACAAGATCAAGACCAGCCAGTTATGAGCAGAGAAAGATGAGAACGTTGGCCAAGGACAAGGTTGACATAGTTTGAAAATTGAAATGATGCACAGGGCGGAACCCAAAGGCTGGAAGCTTTGGGATGTCCCATGGTTGGTTCTATAATTGGCAGACAATGGACATCCACCACTATCTTAATATAGCTCCTGAGCCATAATCCCAGACATGCTGAGCACTGAAGTTATTTTTGCGTACAAGGTGAGACATACTCTATACTTGTTTCATCCTTCCAATACAGTCGACTTTCTCATAATGCATAATGTCATAATGTATAATGCCATTGTTGACTTTTGTTTAATACAACACCTTGCAAAGCAGGGAAATACATCTATATTGCATATTGGATAATGCATGACTCTGACACTGAGATAATGATATGCAGATTGGTTATGGCTGGCTTTTATGTGATTAGTTGCATGTATGACATCAGAATTGAGCCTCACAGTGCATCAGCAGAGCAGAAAATATCAGAGCGGCATGTTGAATAAAGTTGTTATGACAAGTCTTTTTCTTTTTCCTTTCTTCTTTCTTTTCTTTCTTTTCCTTTTTCTTGTCATCCTTCATCATTGATACATCATCATATTCTGATGAACTGCCTTCCATCATTCTATGAAACTCCATCATATCTCTGATGGACTTTCACTTCCATCTTTTATGATACATCTGTAGATGAACATTTGATCTGTTTCCTCTATTCTTATATACATCTGCTGATGAACATTCAATCTTGTTTCAACTTGCTGTACAGTTCATAGTATTTATACCAGGAAGGATCCACTGTATTCTTTAGCTAGTTCTTGAGAATCCAACCTGCTTAACCTGCTCAACTTGAACTTGAACTTGTTCTTGTAAATGATTGGTGGTTAGATTATGCACACTGTGTGATTCTAACTTGAGATTGTAACAAAAGAACTAGCTTCTCACCCTACCATACTGCTTCATCTACAAGCAGTATTGGGAGCTTGAATGAGACACCACAACATCTCGACATGGAACTTTCTCTGCAAACTACGACACCAATGACAGTGGTGAACAAACACCTACATCAGACGTTCAACCCACTACCCAAACTCCAGGACTATCGTCAGGAGAAGAATACTTCACCAACGCCTCTGAAACCTCTGAACTACAAATGGTTGTTGACCAAATGACAATCGACACCCGAAAACAAGGGAACTCTCTCTTAGCAAACCTACACCCTTCAACGGTGAACGGTTTAAGAGCAAGAAATTCCTTCAAGAATGTATCCTCTATATGGGGATCAACAAAGACGTCCTACAACACTGAACCAAAACAGATTGTGTTCATTCTCTCTTACATGCAAGAAGGGAATGCGGTCTTTTTGGAAACAACAATTTGTCCAGAACAAATTGAACCTCGACACAGGGGACATCAACTTACCGACATACAAGGGAATTCATCAACAAATTCCAGAAGGCATTCAAGCCAGAAGAAGAAGACATCGATGCATTGGACAAATTAAAAATGCTTCAACAAAAGAACCTGACCGCCCGAACAACTAGTAACCAAATTCAAATTACTGGTTGGAGAGGCAGGGATGTCTAATGACTCCGACACCGCAAACAAACTCCTGATCAAAACGTTCAAGATGGCGCTGAACCCGGTGCTAGTACAGAAGATCATCCAGTCTGAGAAGAGGCCCACCAAGATCGAAGAATGGTACAACAAAGCCATGTCTTTCGATAGGAGCTATCGACTTGCTATGGCAATAAAAGGCCCATCTCAATCAAATGTGTGATTCATTCCTAAAACCACGCCAAGAAGGGACCCCTTTGCAATGGATGTCGACATCATGACCACCGAAGAATGAACAAACCTCATGAAAAAGGGGCTTGTTTCAGATGCAAACAACCAGGACATCTCACTGTAGATTGCCCTCAGAAGAAAAGAACAACCCCTTCATACTGAAGGAATTGCCAAAAAAGAAATGGACAGCAAAGGACTTTCATGTCCATATCCGGCAGTTAAACATGGAGGAAAGAGAGGAACTGGCAAGTTTGGCAATGGGAGACCAGGAGGAGGACACCAACACTGAGGATTTTTAAAATGGAGAACCAAATCGATGTTGGTCTCTCCACGATTAGGCATCTACTCTGTATTTATGGCTACCCTTGAGAATAAATCTATGCATTTACCGATTTCTTTCTCTGCCATAAAAATGGAAGGCCACAAATTGTCGAAACCTTGGGTCTAATTGACTCTGGAGCTGGTGGAAAATTCATTGACCAAAACTACAGCTAGGAAACTAGGACTCAAACAAAAACCTTGAAGAAAAAACCTCATGGTGTACAACGTGGACGGAACTCTCAACAAGAAAGGAACAATCTCTACCTTTGTAGAACTCAATCTTACCATTGGGAACAGAACGAACAAAGAAATTCTATTTGTCTCTGGACTAGGACAACAAAAATTATTTTAGAATTACCTTGGCTTCAAAAACGAAACCCTGACATCGATTGGGAAACTGGAAAAGTTAAATGGAGAGTTTCCAAATCTATCCACACTACCACTATGGAAGAAGAACTGGAAGAAACTGAACTGATCATGGACATCATGGACACCACGGATGCCCCACTCCGAAGACTTCAACGCTTTGGTAATAGATTTTATCGAAGCAAAAGACTCTGAAGAAATGGAGCAGGCATGGATCAACGCAAAACCACAGCTTCACAAACTCTGGCAATAGAACACGAAAACAGGACACCTGCTAAACCTCTGGAAGAACTTATTCCTCTGGACCTCCATGACTACCTCAGACTTTTCGACAAAAAGGCAGCAGATTATTTCCTATCTCAAGACCCTGGGACCACAAAATCGAACTGAAGCCTGGATTCAAACCAAAACCATGCAAAGTCTACAGCCTCAGCCCGGAAGAACAAATCAAACAGGACAAATTTCTTAAAGAGATGCTAGACAAAGGATATATTGTCAAATCAGAATCGGACATTGCATCACCTTTTTTCTTTGTAGCCAAGAAAGACGGAAAACTATGACCTTGTCAAGACTATCAATATCTAAATGAATGGACAGTAAAGAATGCCTACCCTTTGCAATGGATCCCCGATCTACTGGACAAACTCAAAGGAGCGAAATTCTTTACCAAGCTCGACATCAGGCAAGGATACAACAATGTTCGCATTCGAAAAGAAGATCAACAGAAAGCTGCCTTCAAAATGAATCGAGGACTCTTTAAACCAACAGTTATGTTCTTCAGATTATGCAATTCCCAGCCACTTTTCAATCGATGATGGATTTGCTGTTCAAGGCAAATATCTGGAGGATTTGTGATTATCTACATGGACGACATCTTAATCTTTGCCAAAAATCAAGAAGATTTGGCAAAATACAAACAGATTGTCCTACAAAGACTAAAGGATAATGACCTGTACCTCAAACCAGAAAATGCGCCTTCAGACAATGAAAAGTCAAATACCTGGGAATGATAATCAAAGAAGGAAAAATCTTCATGGATCAATCAAACTTAAAGGAATCCGAGACTGGCCTGCGCCTACCACAGTCAAGCAAGTCAGGGGGATTCTTGGGATTTGGAAATTTCTACCGAAAATTCATCAGAAAGTTCTCTACAGTAGTGCAACCCCTGAACGACCTCCTAAAGAAGGACAAGAAATTGAATGGACGGACGCAGCTCAACAAGCGTTTGACAAACTAAAACGACGATTCATGGAAGAACCGGTTCTCTCAATGCCAGACCTGAGCAAACCATTTCAAATCGAATGTGACACCTCTAAATATGCATCCGGAGCTGTTCTGACTCAACTTGATGGAAACAGCAAAAGACACCCATGCATTTATTTCAAAAACCTTTTCCGCAACAGAAAGGAACTACAAAATCTACGATTGAGAACTCCTGGCAATTGTATGAGCATTACAGGAATGGAGACACTACATTCAAGGATCCGAACATATGACAATCATCCATTCTGACCACAAGAACTTGACCTACTTCAGAAGCCCAAGAAATCTGAACAGACGGCAAGCTCGATGGTCATTATTCCTATCCGAATTCGATCTGAAACTAATCCACATGCCTGGAATGAAAATGATTCAATCTGACGCCTTATCAAGAAGACCAGATTTTATACCAGATGAAGACCACGATAACAAAGATGTGACTCTATTACCAGAGGAGCTTTTTGTCAATCTAATCAACACCGAACTACAACAGAAAATTGTTGATTCAGAAGAATTAGACACAGATATTGTGGAAATCTTAAAAGCTCTACTACAAGGAGGACCATCAAATCTACGAACTGACCTCGACAACTGGAGAACAGAAGAATTCAACGGAAAAATGCCATTTTTATAAAGACAAAACATATTTACCAAAGAACCAAAACCTACGACAACAAGTGGTAAAATCCTTTCACGATCTACCATCAGCAGGACACCCCGGAGAACTTGAAACTTACAACACAGTAAAGGCACATTACTGGTGGCCAGGACTACGATCCTTCAAAACAATACGTCAAAGGCTGCAGAATCTGTCAGCAATTCAAGATTAACAGAAATCCCTCTCACCCGTCTTTCATGCCAGTCGCTGGACCAACTTCTACGCAACCATTTGCAAACTGTTCAATGGACTTTCTAACCAACTTACCACCGGTTAAGAACAGTGCGGGACAGATCGTGGATGCAATCATGGTCGTGGTAGACCATGGGCTTACTAAGGGGTGATTTTAATACCTTGCCGGAAAAAAGGGGAACCGGGAGAGGCACTTGATGCAGAAGGAGCAGCTCAACTCTTTACTCGACAACCTCTTCAAATGATTCGGACTCCCAGATAGCATTATCTCCGACTGAGATCCCCTATTCACCGCAAAAGTCTTCCAAGAACTCATGAAACTCTTGGGAATCAAGTCCAAATTAACTATGGCTTATCATCCAATAGGAGACGGAACCACCGAGCAAATCAACCAAGAAATAGAAGCCTACCTATCCATCTATTGTTCATCACACCCAACTGATTGGAACAAGTCAATTGGAACATTGGAATTCACTCACAACAACAAGAAACACTCAAAGGGCCAAAACCCTGTTCGAACTCACCTTAGGTTCATCTCCGTTGGCCATTCCACTTGCATTTGAGAACACCAAAGCCCCATCGGTGGAAGAAAAAGTCAAACATCTCCTAAAAGATCGAGAAGAAGCGTTAGCCACCCACAAACTTGCAAGACAAAGGGTAGCTGAACGACGAAAATTGAACTTCAAACCATTCAAGAAAGGAACGAAGGCTTGGCTAGACTCCCACAACATCTCCACTAGATACCATTCAAAGATGAAACCAAAATGAGAAGGCCTGTTTACGATCACAGAAGTCTTGGGACCTCTCACGTACAGACTCAAAATACCCAAGATATGGAAAATCCATGACGTTTTCCATGCCACTCTACTCATGCCATACAAAGAGACAGAAATATACGGACCAAACTTCTCTAGACCTAGCCACCTGAGATCAAAAATCAGGAAGAACACTGGGAAGTTGAAACTATTTTGAATCACAGAAAGACAGGATGAAAACCCAAGAAAGGGAAACAAAAATATCAATACCTTGTCAAATGGATGGGATTCCCTATCTCCGAAGCAATGTGGGAAAAAGACAACGCATTTGACGACGACAGTGAGACTCTTCAAGAATACCACCAATTACACAAACTCTGATCATCACTACCATCCTGATGCCTCACCTTCTCCAACACATTGCCTCTTCCTTCACTCGAAATTCTGAAACGAACTCACTCAAAGTTCCCATCTTTGATACCCCTTTGACCAATCAAACCGTAGAAGAGCTTGAAACACTGCGAAAAGAAATTCTCATCGAATACAACAAAACAATCGATCAGAAGGAGACGGCAAAACAGAACTACCGCCCGACTGCTGCTAGACTTGCTCACCACCAAGCCAGATCTCAACGCTTCAAACTAAATAAGGTCAAACGGGAGCTCTATCAACGCCTTCCACTAATTGCCAAAGTAGTTAAAAAGGCCAAGTCGTTCCATCTCTAAATCATATCCCCAACTATCAAAACAATGCAACATGTCTTTCATAGATACTCCTGCCGCTTCTTCCTTGTCTACCCCTGCCAACTCATGTCTACAAGGCAAACGACCTGCCGTGCCTCGTTATGCTCAAACACTGTCAACCTTCAAAGCCCTAGACCTCTTTGCTGATGACGAGACAGCTCAGAAAATCTGCTCGTACTTTGAAGACCCAGACACTATTCTTGCCATCGACGAACTGGCAAAGGTCTCCAGAGCCCATCAGCAAGAAGAACGAGAAATCCGTCTTGCCAGGCTCCGGTCTCATGCTCAACAAACTATGGCAACGGTTTTGCTGGATCAACTTCAATCATGGGGATTAGAAAGAGAAATTCATGATGTATTGAGAAAACATTGTTGCGAATCACCCACAGCGCCAAAAACCGTCCGTATTTCCTCTCACTAGTACCCCTCTTCAGAACGCTGTTCCTTCTCAACCCCTTCCTGCTCACCCTCCTGCTTATCGTCGAGCAGTACAATTTTTGCCAGTCATTGACAATTCACCACAGATTTCGCCTCCCACCTCCACTCCCTCGAGATCTCCCATCCCTACGTCTCTACCTCGGCGATCTCCAAAGACAACGACCCATCAGCAAAGCTTGTCGAACGCTTTGTCAACTACGACAAATCACTCGACGAGCGCAACGTCAGTCATCTGCTACCAAGAGGTCTTTACTGTCCCCACCTATTCCAGATGGAATCCAACTTCATTCCAGGAATGAAGATGGATTCCATTAGATTCCAGTCTGAAATCTCATACCATACACCCGGCTATTTTGTATGGGTAAATGAACATGGATTCCAAATGGATTCCAATTGGATTCCAGAAAATAAGCCAATCCAAATGGAATATTCCAGTTTCATTCCAATGGAATGGCTGGAATCTATATAGAATCCAATTGGAATCCAACTGGAATATCATATATTACATTGGGTTTGGTCCAATACAGGTCCATTCCAATGTAATAAGGTGGAATCCAAGTGGAATGATATCCCATTATTTTTATTATATTTTATTATAATTTATGCTAGTATAGAAAAAAAAGACATGAACGAGAATCGAACTCGGGCATCGGAGAACGCCGCACATAAGCGGGATAAACCAACTGAGCCACAAAGGCTTATAGAAAATAAAAAACTAGTTAACTACATACTAATACAGCCGAATTTCTCGGCACTGCCGGCAAGGCGGAACAACAACGCGCGCATGACATGTTGATGCCACGTCGGTCCGTTGTTGATTCCGACCCCACCCTTTTTCCTTCCACCACCACCACCGCCTCGTCGGTCGGAGCCAGGCGAAAGCCAACCCGACAGCGACAGAGGGCGAAAACGACCGCGACGGCCACACCGACGAGGACGAGGACGACTGCGACAGCGACAGCGAGGACGCGGACGAGCGAGGACCATGACGAGGGCGGCGGCGAGAGCAAGACGGCGGCGAGGGCGAGGACGACGGCGTGGCGAGTCGCCGGCGAGGACGAGTACGCCAGCGAGGGGCGAGACGACGGCGTGGGCGAGTACGCCGGCGAGGGCGAGGGACGAGTATCGCCAGCGAGGGCGAGGACGACGGCGTGGGCGAGTATCGCCCGGCGAGGGCAAGGACGCCGGCGAGGACGAGTACGCCAATGAGGGCGGGGACGACGGCGTGGGCGAGCGTGGACGGCGAGGGCGAGGACGTGGACGGCGAGGGGCGAGGGCGTGGACGGCGAGGGGCGAGGAGCGTGGACGGCGAGGGGCGAGGACGTGGACAACCAGCGACGACGGCACCGACGGATACCAACACGGCGACGACACCGACACGTACCGCTGACAGGTACGGACCGCTGGCGACACGCGACGAAGGGACCGACGGGTGCCAGGAGAGGGCACGGCGACGACGACACCGACACGTACCACAACGGGTACGGACCGCGACGACCGTACCACCACGGCGACAGCGAGGACGACAGGGAGACGACCACGACACACACGACGGCAGCGACGCGTACCACAACACGTACGGACGACACCGACGATGACACCGACGCGTACCACGGCAGGTACGGTCGACGACAACACCCGACGGTGACACTGACGCATACAACGACAGGTACGGCTGACCACGACGTCGATAACACAGACGACGACACCACCAATGTACCCTCCGCCCCTTTTTTCTGTTCTTTCTATTTTTTTTTCTTTTTTGTTTCTTTTTTATTATGTTTTTCTTTTTTATACCTGTATATAATCATGTAGTATATAGTTTTAATATATTATATTACATTGTCACATAAATTTAAGCTAAGATTAAAGTATTCCAGTTGGAATCCAATTGGATTCCATTCCATTCCATTCCATGTGAATTTAAAGTTGGACTTAGTGAAATTCACAAAGTCTTATTGAATGAAATAAGCTGGAATGAACTTGGATTCCAGTTGGAATGGGCTCATTCCATGATTCCCAGCCATTCCACTTGAAACCATTAAATGGAATCAAATTGGAATTGGTCTGGATTCCAACTGGAATTCAACTGGAATCCATGGAATCAAGTTGGATTCCATGGATTCCAACTGGATTCCAACTGGAATCATGGAATCAAGTTGGATTCCATGGATTCCATTTGGAATGGGTGGGGACAGTAAAGTACTGGCTACCAATGCGGCGAACCCGGACATATTCGCCCAAAATGCCCCCGAGTTCAAGTGCATCTACTGCTACCGATACACACCCGGACATTCCTTCCGAGACTGTAGCTATAACCCAGAGAACGAGCAACGCATTGACCCTTATTATGGAGGAGTTGACAAGGATCTTCTCGACGACACCGGAATCGCTAACATCACAGGCAAACCATACGGAAACTAATGAACTTGTAGAAATGATGGACTTCACTCCTTCTGAGGCATAAGGAGTGTAGTACGGGGTAATGTTACGACAAGTCTTTTTCTTTTCCTTTCTCTTTCTTTTCTTTTCTTTTCCTTTTCTTTGTCATCTTTCACATCATTGATACATCATCATATGTTCTGATGAACTCTGCCTTCCATCATTCTATGAAACTCCATCATATCTCTGATGGACTTTCACTTCCATCTTTTATGATACATCTGTAGATGAACATTTGATCTGTTTCCTCTATTCTTATATACATCTGCTGATGAACATTCAATCTTGTTTCAACTTGCTGTACAGTTCATAGTATTTATACCAGGAAGGATCCACTGTATTCTTTAGCTAGTTCTTGAGAATCCAACCTGCTTAACCTGCTCAACTTGAACTTGAACTTGTTCTTGTAAATGATTGGTGGTTAGATTATGCACACTGTGTGATTCTAACTTGAGATTGTAACAAAAGTAGAGGACTTTCAAGGATAATTTGAATAATTTTTATGGCTAAATCTGGGGCATAGATGTTCACAATACCCAAAGAAAATTGCAATAAAGAATCTTATGTATAAGCCTACAACATTACCTGTTCCTTGTCATCTAATGCCTCAAACCACCAAAAAAACTCAAA
Source organism: Psilocybe azurescens (assembly GCA_023853785.1). Lineage (NCBI taxonomy): Eukaryota > Fungi > Basidiomycota > Agaricomycetes > Agaricales > Agrocybaceae > Psilocybe > Psilocybe azurescens. Next base: position 9,264 of record JAJIRX010000307.1, on the reverse strand, counting down.
ACCTTGGCCAAAACCCACACCTTATGCTCATAAAGAAAAGAAGGCTTGTGTAAAGAACATTCCAGGTACATACCCCAGGCCAGCTGCAGCAGATTGGCATGAAAATGTGACTCTGGCTGATTGGAGTAGTGTTTTCAAGTTTATGAGGAGTCATTAAATGCTAAGCAAACAACTGTAGATAGCTATTTTTGTTGGTCTAATGCTTAGTTAATATTGTTATCTTATCCATTTTGTTATCACATGTCACACTTTGGCAGAGGTCACTCAATGTCACATAAATGTGACAATTCTCGTACTGCATAAATCTCATAATGCATGACTTTAGGGCTGTTCCAATTGGTATGTGTTATGAGAAAGTCGACTGTAGCTCTGCGCTCATCTTGTCTACCCTTCAAGATGAATGCTGTCGGTCCAAAATGAATTCTTGGGGCCTGGAGTTTCCAATGCAGGCGTTCAGTCAGATTCTATTACCTCTTGGTGTGCATGATGTATGACCTTTTATGTAACTTCTCGTTTTCTCTTTCCGTCAACAACGACTCTGAGAAAAAAGATCCGAAGCCTTATGTTGAACGACCTGGCAACAAGACACAACTGAATTCAGAGTCATAACCTCCACGGGACACTGTCATACCACCACTCGCTCTTCTTTCTGCATTTTAGGCCATTCTCTATATATCCCTTTCCCATCTTATCCACTGCTGCTGTGTCCCCTCATATTGGCCGTTGAAGTCAGGGAATCTTTGTTATTTGGTGTCCCTCTCAACTCAAGTCCATTATTGATAGATGTTCAGTCGCAACTACGAGTACCGGAAAAGGCAGGAGTGAGACCAATGTGCAATGCAAGACTTCCAATGACAATGTGAGTTTTTTTGACAGTATATCCTGAAGGCCCGCCTCTTTTTAACTTAGCATCTTCCTCTTCGCCTAGCCTGCATGCTTTAGATATACCGTTGTATAGGCGTTTTGGTTGGAATCCATCGACCTGACAAAGCCAAATAACTAATATTCATCAACAAACCCCCACGTCCCAGTGGCTTATAATGATGGTTAGGGATCAGGTAAGCACATAATCTATGCAAAATATCTCTTACCGATCTTCGCTTATCTACACATCTCAGAAAGGTCTTGGGGCTATAGTTTCCACGACGAGTGCCGGCACCTATCTAGCACCTACCAGCCGATTAATTGTGTGACCTCACACATTGCGACCCAACTGTTATGATATTGGATATGGTGTATGTTGTAAAACATAGACTTACAGAAACATTAAACTCGGTGCTAGATTATGAGCGGCTACCTGAGTGTGTTCTAGAGTCACTGAGATATACACAAGATGTACTGCCTGTTCAATATGTTCAGAAAATGGTAAATATCTGAACTTTGAAAAATCCGGCTGTCTGGCAGCGGTTGAACGCCGGCAGTACTACTACTAAATTGCATTGAGCTAAACCAAACTGAGCTCGTGCGCATCCTCCCCGTCCTCCAGTCACCCTGGCATGTCCGCTTGTCCCACTCAGCTCTCCCTGACTTCACTCCGTAATAGAAGGTAAATATGCACCCATTACATCTTAAGAACCAGAGGCAAACCAGAGGCCAACAGACATGTATGCAAGTTACTTTACACAGACCAGTACACCGGAGACTCATGCTATGAGGATGGAAACCTCTTTTCAATATCCAGATGTCTTTTTGTCTGACTATTTTCAAACTCGGACTTCAAATATAACAAACATGGACATCCCGACTAATCTCACGGCCATTCTTAAGCGCTCTGGCACTTCGGCAGCCGTTATAGTATTATCATAGGAAATAAAGATACATCATAGACACTTATTATTTGAATGAGGTCCAGAAAAAGTCTATTGCAAACTTTTTTCAAGCAGTGTCTGTAAAATATATTTATGTTTCCACAGAAAGAAAGACATACATATATATGACATGAGCGAATCACTGATCCAACCTGGCCATGACACCGTCATGGGTACTACCTAGCTTGGTACACTTGCAATCACACCAAGAAGCAGTGCCAAATGATGGGTGAGTCCCCCTAATACTTGTCAGAATTGAACTTCTCTTACCATATACAGACCTGACCTCAGCCGTCAACGGTACCTTTCTTTCAAACCAGAGTCTTGTCAGACAAGTTTGTACATAAATGAAAGTGGCACAGCAGTATCAAATCAAAAACAGCAATGAACAGTCAGAAAAGAAGAGGAAGCGAGCCAGTCTCACGGTGCCCTGGATTACAGTCAAATCAATCAATGTTTGGGTCTGTTGGCCCAGCGCGTTTGTCGCAATTCAACACCCGCTTTGGGAAGTGTTGCATCATCCATTGGGACCTCTTAATCTCTCTCGAACTCCTTTTGACGCCGGGAAGAGCTATACAGATTGCTCTAATCTATCATGTGTTCCTGGTGAGGCTCCCATAAATGGATAAATGACTCATCTTTCTTAGAAGCAGGGCATCGGGTGTCAGGGACAAGCACTTGAGAGAACACACACAAGTCTGTCCTATACCAACCCTATACTATTCAAGGGTACGTTTCTTTTCCAGAAATCAAATGCACCCACCAATTGTGTATTGAATAGAATGGCAATCAACTATTTCAGCCACTATCCCATTCTCTCATTACAGTACTACTAGGCCCAGTGTAGCTAATACTCCTGAGATGGACGAGATTTGCACCCCAAGACCCCGGAATACCCAGAATTCCCAGCACCAGTCAAAGGTCAAGTAAGTCAAAACCAAACTGTAAATCTACGATCACATATATACAGCACTTCCATATCCATACCTAATACAACACAGTACCGCACCTGTACGGATCGTGGGAAACATACCATACCCCCTGGCTTCCTTCCTTTCTTCCCTTCCTTCCTTCGATTCTCACTCAGTACTCAATGGCTACCGTGTCACTGACACTGAAAGTATTATAACATCATGGCACTGCGTTTCTTTCATCGTCGCAGTGTCAATAAAGCTACCGTTTAGCCTTGCTCCCATGCTTATGCGCCTCGCACACGCAGTGGATACATGTACATAGACTGTGGACACTGGAGGGAGGCCCATGCGCCACCCACCGCTGTATGTCGCGTAAACTCGTGGCTTGTCTGCCACAGGCCCACAGTCGCATTGGGACCTTTTGAATTTGGATTTCAAATTCTTGGCCGGCCAACGGGGTCCTCCTGTCTGCGTCAGCATCCTCACACTCGGACTGAGTGCCCATTCTTATTCTTATTCCGTTGAAAATCGAGCTGAAGTATGCAATGTACATCGCACATCATGCTCGTGTTCGTGCTCGATGTGAGACTCGATGACTGGTATAGTATAACATTATTCCGGGAGATCCTCTTCGGATCTCTCGCCACCGCCTCCTGCCCCCTAATGATAATCATAAGGGCAAAGGGAAAAAGCCGTGGCAGGGGCATGCGGGGCGTGCTGGGGCGTGCAAGATGGGGTGTGCGGGTGTGCATATTCTGGTCGACGTATATTGTGTACAGGTACATTTAATAGTCGTTAGGTGGTGTATACATGAGGGCCTTAGTCATAATTATTTCACTAGGAATGTGTGTGCATCCAGCAAGTGTCTTTTAATTGGTTGGTTGTATAGTGTGACAGAGTAACACGTGACCTTTGCCTTGTAAATGTGTTTGACCCATATTCAACATACCACACAACCTGCAGGATACCTTTTATACATTTAAATGTAATTATCCAGTGTTTGTAATATATATAAGAGTATATAAAAAAATGTAGCTCAAATTTTTTATTTACTGAGGTCAAAATAAGGTAAGTATCAAAGGGAGAACACGAGTCATCAACATCATCTAATCAAGGTAAAAACTCTGGGTAAACGGGTGCTTAACAACTTGATAAATATTATTGCAAGTATACTAACCTGTATTTTGCTATATCACCTTTAAAAACCACTTATACCCGGTGTGACATATGCACGCCCCAGTGCACGCCCCAGCACGCCCGCACGCCCCGGTGCACGCCCCCCACTCACACCCCATGCAGTGCACGCCCCATTTTTACTCCCCACGATGCCCCAGCACGCCCCTGCACGCCCTGCACGCCCTACTACAGCTTTCTCTCTGAGTGATATGCATCATTATTTTCATTCTCAGGAAGTGCATAAATAAAATATCTGAGCCATTTCTACAGTACTGACTGTCAGTTGTTTTCATTGCCATTCTCATCCTGTACACGAATCAATTAGAACTCATCTTGCTAAACTGACTGTCATGCATAGTGATTTCTTCTCTCAGGAAGTGCATGAAACCATTGTCTGAACTATTTTCACGGTCCTGATTGTCATGCGTTGTTATTTCCACTCTCAACCTGTACGTGAATCGATTATCTGAGCTGAGCTTGCCAAACTGACCATCATGCGTCATCGTATCCACTCTCAGACTGTGCATTAATCCATTGTCTGAGTGATTTCTACTGTACTGACTGTCATGCATCGCCATTTCCACTCTTAGCCCATGTGAATAAAAACCTGTGCCCTAATCATAATGGACATGATCATAATTTATACATATATTTACCCTTGGGTCCTATGCTAGGGCGATCGATGCTGTCTGCACCTCTCTGTTCTCGGATCTCTGATGGTTCAATTATTATAGAATATGACTATAGCCATCCAATACTATGGCTACTGGCAGGCAATCAAGGCTCGCATGCAATTGTCTCGACTTGACTCGACTTGTATAATATAACAACATTTTTTCTCGTCAAGTCAAGTTTGGAATCAATCTGGATTTATACTGTAGAGCAGCATGTCTGGCAGACTTCAGTGTGGGCCCCAAGAACAACCGAACACCGACCACTGGCATCGCTGCGTTTACTTGGATCCCATTATTCTCGGGGTTCATTTCATTTTCATTTTCAGTTTTACCTATGCTTCGCGCTTCGTGCTCATGCTCGTGCTACATTGTTTATACTTAGGTACACACTTACCCATGGGTCCTGGGCTTGTGTTATCGATGCTGCCTGCACCTCTCTGTTCTCGAATCCCCTATGGTTCGACTATTATAGAGTATGACTATGGCCACCCAATACTATGGCTACTGGCAGACAATCAGGGCGGGCATGCAATCGAATCATATAATATAATACTCTAACAATGTTCCTCGCTTCCAGTTTGTACTCAATCTGGATTTATGCTGTAGCGGCATATCTGCCAGTTACAGTGTGGCACCCCAAGAACATCGGTCACTGGCATCGCGTTTACTTGGATCCCATTATTCTCGGGGTTCATTTCATTTTCAGTTTTAGTTTTAGTTTTACCTACCCTTTGCGCTCGTGCTCGTGTGCGTGCTCGCTCAAACTCGAACTCGAATCAGATCAACCTTCGTATGTCCCGTATACCCTGGAACCATAATCGATCGTGATTCGTGGGCCGGTTTCTATCTTCTATCTTCCATCTTCTATCTTCCATTTTCCATCATCATATGCGTCTCATACCACGACGATAGAGGATAGAGCACCGACAGCCAACAGCCGAAACTGACAAGTTACAACTGACAATCGAAGACCGAGGGCGAAGTTTCTCGGTGTGCTCGGAACCGAAAAACCCATAACTAAAATTTTAAAAAGCACACTGACATGCAGGTTGAATAGCATTTTTACTCTATCGGTCTTCTGTCTGATCAGGTCGGGTAAGAGCCGCTTGACCTTTAGTTTTCGTTTTCTGTCTATTTGGCGAGCCACCGTGGCTCCGCTTAAACGACCTCATTTACTACCGGTTGTAAGTAATGGCTGGATCGACGCCATTCCGGGACCTCAGAGGCGATGAAATCTGTATTGTTGGCAGCGATGGGGTCTTCATTTAAGGCCAAGGTACGAGGACGCACGAAACAGAGCAGCAAGTCTAATAAAGGCACTTGTCGCAATTAAGAAATCCTGATGTTACTCTCAGATGGAGCTGTCCTCGCCACAGTATAACAGAAAAAAGAATAAAAATGAAATTGCGGGCTTTGGAAATGAATTTCTCGAAGGCAGCGTCTGCATGCGAAGTGAGCTAGCTAGAAAGCTTGGTTAGGTACACTCATGTGTATGTCGACATCAATGCCCTTACAATCTCAGTAGGGACCATTTCTCCTATACCCCCAAATTGGCCCTTAGATATACGAGTTCGCCGCTCTCGGCGATTCAAGTCCTGGTAGGTAAAGTAATGTTGTACCTCTACACCTGTGCGTCTTAGCACTTCGTTTGGTTGTTGCACGATAGTAAACAGAATCAATCTCTGCAGGAACACTAATTACGTTAGTGACCTCAGAGATGTGTATTAAACTAAAATAGTTGTTAGCAAAGTCCTTGACAGTCGACAGTCTCCGCGTGGGTCTCGGCGACCATGTTTAGTTCTAAAAATAGATTCCAGCGCCAAACTGTTGGCTCTTATGGTCTTCAGCGTAGCTTCCAGTAAGGTTACATTTCTTTTATTTTCGAATGCACTAATCTATCTGTTGCCGCTATTCTGCCTGTATCATTCACTATCACTGCTGGCAACAGATTATTTAAGGCAACCAAAAACGATTGAAAAATTAATTAAATGTGTTTGCGTTTTTCAACCATTTTCCCGATCATAAAATGTATCTAAAAGTCTTTCTTGTTGGCATCTATAAATGCCTGTTAAAGGTAACCTTTATGTCCTAATTTTAGCAGCAAACAGACTTTACATTTATATATAATTTTGACTGTATATGAATTTAACTGACACGCTCAGTTTGTTCACTATTGTCTTGTGCAACAATTGAAGAATGTTTTGGAACAAAAATTTCTTAATATGTCTTAAATTTTACGAAAGATTTATCAAACATCAAAATGAATTATTTCTGGAAAAGTTTTCCAGAGCGGACAATTGTACAAAATTAAAGTATTTATAAAAGGAAACAATAAATCGCATACTGAGGCCCTCGCTGACAGTGGCGATAAGCGGGTGCATCTCAGCAGCGGGTTGACAAGAGATTGTCCACAAGGGACTATATAACAATTATGCTGTTAAGAAAGAGCATTCGAGTCTGCATTAAGACGAGCAGTTGCTTTTCGCCAGGAAGCTGCACCTCTAAGCTTGTTTCGCCCAGAAATCTGGGGCCTCAGGTTGGGCAGTACCTTTTACAATGTCAGACAGACGGGCTTGATACCATTCTTCATCCCATTCCGTCCAATGTCCAAAATTGAGGCCATTTGCTTTCTGATTATTCCAATAAAGAGGCTTCGGCCACCAAGACTTGTGAACTAGCACATGGGACAGTGATCTAATTACGTACCACACGGAATTTGAATTAATTATGATGTGATGTGTCACACGGCCCGAAAGAGACTCAGCGAAAAGGCAATTATGTAGTGCTCGTCACGGTGTCAAGCGAGGGCCCAACAATGTCGTGTGAGGTACGGTGTCAAGTGGACACCACCCCTGGTACACTGCACCCTAGCACACCCTCGCCCCTGCGGGGCGATTTTGATTTCAGCAGCCGGTTTTCAGCAAATCTGGCGTCGGGCTCCCGTCATTCTAATGCACTTTCTGTTGGGTACTTTCATCCCATTCTGGACACTTTTACCATCCCTGGTATACCAATTTAGGATGAATTGTGGGGAGAATTGGCAGGGGAAGGGGCGGAGGTCCGATTGAGGTAAATAAAATATAAAACAGAATTCGTGACTTTCGTCATTTGTCTAGCATGAATGCTCGTTTGAGAGATTGCAGTAAAACAGATGGTAAAATGGTTCCTCAATTTATGCAGTTTCTAGTACGGCCTCCGCCACGAGGTGTTGAAGTGCAGTACGGCTTCCGCATATCTTAAAATGCTCTACATATCCAATACATATTTGTTATGCAGCTCACTTGGCAAATCAATTGAAATTTGAATGAGATTGGATGGAATCGGGGCTGCATTGACTTGCTCGCCGGGCTTCATCTGAAGCACCACGGGTGCCGCGGTATGTAAATATTGAGCGGCTGCCGTCCCGCCTTCTATTTACTGCCTCGCCCCTAGAGCCGGCTCCATAACCTGTATATATAATGGAGCCGTTCTGGTCTCCAAAATTAAGATTGGCAACCGGGGGAGCTGCTTGAATTGATCATTAGTCGCCGCCACTGGAACTGTGAATCAGCAACCGGTTTTATGTTCAGCAGATGCCGGAAGACAGTCATAAATTGAATATCGGCAGCCGGTGTGGGTATGGTGATGGATGACCCAGAAATTTGTGTGGCGGGCTCCGTAGGGTTTTCAATTATTTGCCATCGGTGCCGCAGGTGAAATCCAGAATCTGGGAATTAGGATGGAACAGAAAGCGGTTGCCACAGAAATTTAGATTACACCATAGGCTGCCGTAACTTTCGGAAACGAGACGCCATCCAGTTCGGGAATATGTCGGGCGCCGTCATTGTCGTTGTTTACTATGTCTGCCCGTCTGTTGCTCATATTTTAGTATACATGGGTGAATCTCAATATGAAATAGTTCCAAAATTATTCCCAAATAAAGTGGAGCGCATAACAACGCCGACGGGACCGCCGCCGCAGCTCTCCATGTATATTCTATGCCTTCTACATAATGTGCAACTTGATGAATCACAATCACAATCCCATTTGCAACCTCATTCCCATTCTCATTCCCGTCCTCATTCTTGTTCTTGATATCGTACATGGCATTATACTAGCTCATCTACAAACTACAGCTATGGCCACGATGACGATCACAATGACATGCCAATGAAGAGTTCTATAAATGCTGATGAAGAGGGGCAGCAGTGCACACACTTGCGCATTCACTGTCCAGATGACCGGCGAAGACCAACGCTGGGACCAACGCGGAGACCGCATAAAGTATAATAGAGTGAAGGGAAGTTAAGCGTTGAAGTTGTGGACGCCAATGACGTTAAACGTGGCGTGATTTATGATGCATGTAATTTGGATGTTTGTACCTGTGGCAGTTTGGGATCGACGGACGCCCGTTTATTGGAAGCGATACATGCACGCTGACTAAGACAGGACGAATGGCCGGCTCCCGACTCCTCCTCCTAATCAGCTTTACAGATCGCCCTCTTTGAAAACATCTTCTCCCATCGCTAATATGAACAACTTATTGTTTTGCGGGCTCACGAAAGATGTACAGGCGAGCAGTGTTCAGATATTTTGAAGTCGGTTCCCGATCTGCAAATTGAGAACTCATATCATGTCTTCGCCGGACACCGGCACAATAGTTCAGGTATTGAAAATGTCGACAAGCTAACAACAACATGAAAAGTATAATGT
>JAJIRX010000306.1:0-28017 GCA_023853785.1 Psilocybe azurescens | reverse complement strand
TTGGTACCACTCAGATTCTACTCAGAATTGGGTCTAATTAAGTTTAAAATATGGATGAACTCCACTCAGATTCCAGTCATATTCTGATTGGATTTTGGTCAGATTTGGTTGGACTCAGTAACGGTGGAACTGGTCAGTACCAGTGATTCTGATTGGAATCTGGTCAGAAAAAATTTGGATATTTTCCTGCTAATTTGGCAGAGACACTGCCAAATAAAACTCTGGTTGGAACTGGTCAGACTCCAACTGGTACCTGTGGGGAGTGTAAAGACCTTGCCATTTGGGCAGTGAAAAGTGTTCTAGATTGCTGCTCAGAACTGATCAGAATATATGGAGGAGTACAAATCCTCTATAATTCATAAGTTAAATCTATATCAAATTCATATAGAGGACGTGGAACTACAGATAAAGTTCCACATGAGCATGCATGTAGTTCCATATCCTCCCATTGGTCTACATAGAGGATGAGTGAATTCCAGCTGGACTCCGTGTGGAGTCTCCATTCTAAATGGCTGGGACACCTGCAAAAGAGTCACCAAACTCCGCTATGGAATATCTGGGTGAGTGTAAAGACCTCCATATGAACATTATTTCATTGTTTAAACACCACCTAATTTAATGGCAGCAAGTACACTCAAGTTTACAATTCACATTCAACTATGGCCTTCTGGACACAAATTCTACATGATCTAATGGTATGAATTCACATTTCTACGGGCTTCTAGCAGCTTAAACTTATTGTAAATTACACTGAATACAGTTCAAGAAGATTGATATTGAGTATAGGAAGGCAACAAAAAAATTTACAGCTATGCTATCACTACAATATTTCTAAATCATTTAAGCAATCAAGTAACTGAAATACAAGATCTGTATCAATCTCAACCCTCTCTGGGCACATTGTCATTGTCTACTATAGTCGATGATGAGGTCAGTATAGTTGTGGAGATCTGCATTGTTGAGAAAGAAAATGGTATTCTGATTAGCAAAGCCCATAAAAAGAAAGGTATGTCAGCTCTTGTGTCTGATTTCTGGCCAATATGCATACCAACAGACAGAGATCCACTGAAACCTGGTAGATGACTCATCTCCATGAGCTTCTGGGCAAGGGCCATGTGAATATGGTTCTGATAAACCTATTCCATAAGATAGACTTAGCACAAGAGAAGAATTGACAACAATATTTGCCTGAATAGTACAGCAATAATCTACATGGCTGTTGAACATGTAGGCTAGTAATTGTGTAATTTCAACATTCAATCAGACTAGTTCTTCTTGAGCACATTTGATGCCAAAATACAAGGTTGTGGCTTCACGTCAGGATGGCTCACACCATGGTAATGATCGAATGTCAGTGCATGTATCACAGAGAAGATCAAAGTCAGCAACTGTGATGGCTTTGATGACTGCAGCCCAGAATAATAGCTGACCAGGAGGGTTAAGTTGAGATACTGCTGAAAGGGTGTAAACCATTCTGAGCTTACAATTCATAGTGAGACACAGAGGCCTTTATTTTTGATATCATTATCTGTAATAAGCTAGTATATTATACTAGTGAAAGATAGGAAATACACCAGATTATTAGGCTTTGAGGCTTCCCTTCCTAGTGGGCCAATGAGCATAGTAAATCTTACAAACTAATTAAGAGGTAGTGTGGTCTATTAATCAGTGCTACAAATCAAAGACTACCTTTAGTTTCTTACACAGATATCAAAACAGCTTTAACTGAGTGCCTGAGGCAATTGCCCACACCGTTGACCATGCTATTAGTCTTGCACAAGGAAGAACTCCCCAAGAAGTGACCTTGGCACTTACAAGGGGTAACACCCATCAGTCCCTTACAAGTGATTGCCAAGTGGTGGAAACCTTATTAATTAGCAAAAGCAATCCCTGTGTCCAGACCTCACAAAGGCTGTTCACTAAATTAGGCAATCAACTGCTCAGAGATCAGACATCACTGTGCCACACAGGAGATTGCCTCACAGACTGAATCTATTGGCAATTGAAATTTTGTGTACAACTCAGCATATGGCAGTCTACTAGATTTGATCATAAATACTTGTGATTTGCAATGCAGCCAATGTGAGTGAGGGATGGGCAGCAATTGATGTGGGTCCCATCCATTGTTCCTATTGCTCCCTGAAAAAAAAAGGGAAGAACTTCGGAGCTGAGGTGTATATACTCTGGGGTTGTATCATTCACACTTGGAAGGTGAACATGCTTGTTGTAAAATGGGCCTGCAGAAACAGCATTGAGAACCTTCTGAAAGTATCTATAATATTCAAGTAAGTGCATATAATATATATCAGTATCTATGAGTAGCATAGCTTACTTGGAAATGGTGTCATTGGAATGTTGAAACCTTTCAGCAACATGTTGGATTGACATCCCCATAACACACATGTATAGAAATATAGCAATCTGTTCATTTAATCCTACATAACGAGAGTCTTCCAGCCCCAAAAGACATGAACTTGTACTCCGAGCTCAGTCCACAAGCGATCATGATGCCCATCTATCAACTCCTTCACCCATTCTTCTCCAGTTAACTTTGATGTATGATAGGCTTGTTTCCAGTATAAAGGAGAAGCATAGAGTGCAGTGGTGATATGCCTAAGAAGCGTGCAGTGCACAAAACACAAACAAATCAAAGTAATGAGGTTGGGGAAGCTACTTCACAATGAGTGGCTCTGAGGGTTGTGAGTCAAGGTTTCAGGAGCATAGGCAGTGATGAGGAGTCGGACATTGAAGTGTACTAAATTATACAAGGCTTGATAGGGAGACCAAGTGACGATATACAATGTTCAAGGCTGAATACGAGGTACAAGAGTGCTAACAAGTTATGAAGACACAATTTCTGAGTTCGAGACAGTGAGATATGACAATATACCAGGGATATGAGGTTCTATTCTTCAAAGTAGACTACATATAAGCTTATATAGGTAGAACTTGAGACTCTAAAGGGTTTAATCAAAGCAGAAAAGGAATTAAACAAGCAAACAGGGAGCAGGAAATGGTACAGAGTAGCACAGAGAAAAGGAAATGAATTAAAACAAATATCAAAACCTATTAGAAATCATCCAAAACCACAGATATGCTCTGTAAAGACTAACCAAGATATTTTGAGGTGTTTAGTGACAAAGGGTGTTTGGTTGGGCCTCAGTTACCTTTGGTTGGGCCTCGGTCATACCCTGTAGGACTTTAGTAGATGTTGGTAGATGATTTGAACCCTCGAAATGGTGTGGAAAACTTGGAAAATGGGTTTACTGAGTATAGGGGACTGCAGTGCATATCAGCGGCAACACTAACAATGTTCATTGCATATGCAGCAGCTACTATAAGCTGCCGTCTACATAGATCAGATGCTTGGGGCATGGGATTGACAACAAAGAGCCTGGAATCAAGATAAACAGTGGGCTGTCACGCAAGATGTCATGGGCTACTATATACGGTATGGGAATAATGCAGCTGCCATCAAAATGAAAATGCGCCCGCATTTTTGTTGCCGGACTGACTCAACAAGGCCCAACTCCTAACCTTTAAATTGTCCGCCCGCATTTTTGTTGCCGGACTGACTCAACAAGGCCCAACTCTAACCTTTAAATTGTCCAACCAGCAGCGTCAATTCAAGTGAACCAAACAATATCGAAGTCCACGTTGAATAACTGAATGCGCCAAGGCACCACACTTCCAGATGACACTCAAGCCCCCAGGACGAATATATGCAGCACGCACCACGTCATCCACATCCACATCTTTCTCATCAACCCCCACCTCAGCCTCTTTAAAGGACCAGCCTCAAAATCACGCTATGTCAGTCTGCTTGACCCTCCATGCAACGGGATGACAGGGCTAGAAATTAGTCAACCACACAATGCCCTAGATGAACTACATGATCTCGACAAACCATATTATCCCGAAGAACTATATGATCTCGACAAACCATATGATATCAACAAACCATATGACATCGATAAACCTTATGATATCGACAAACTATATGATCTCGAAGAACTATATGATCTTGACATACCATATGATCTCGATGAAGTCAAGAAACAGACTTTTTATACACCACGCCGTATTTACATGAAATTACTCGAGATTATTTGGATCTTAAAAAGTGGACTCGGAGTGTGAGTACCTAATTTGTTGGCGGTCAGCATGTCTAACTTGGCTCATTGATTAGGATTGGTATGATAGTTGTAGTCATCCAGCGGATTGGAGCTCTTTTCAACGACTGGCGACGCCCAATACGAGTGTTCAACCCTTCGTTACGCCAGGGACAACATAAAGCTAGCCTTGAACAGTCGGCCCAACTAGTAGAAGACGGCACGGTGGACGTCGTATCCCCACCGCAAGTCGACCTAGACAGCGACAGTCTTTCGTCCGACAACGACAGTCTTTTGTCAGATAACGACAGTCTTTCGTTGGACTTATCTGCCAGAGTCTCCAAGGGTTCGATGCCAAGCTCAGTCAGACCACGACTTTCGAATCAAACACCACATACTTCGGAGGCATCATACTCCGACATGTCAAACTGCACACAGTCAACAGACCTTAGAGTCTCCCAACGTTCGGACCCACACTCTGACGTATCATCCCAGTCTTCGGAGCCATACTCTGTCGCATGGTCTCGTACGCAGTCTACGGACTACGGACTCTTCTACAGAAGAATGGCATTATCACTGGAGCTGGAGACACTGCAGGCCGAGGGCCGGAGATCTACGTATCAAATCGAATGGTTGACTCCAACCACCTACTTAGGCCAATGAAAGCAGTTCAGAATCGAAGTCAGTTCCAAATCACTAATAGATCCACTGCCGCTTACATTTATAGGCCATTTACAACAGCTCCACAACTCCACGGTCTGCCGCGCATACACACAAATATCACAAGCCAGATTGGATCGTACACTAGCAACTGGCGGGAGGTTACATACCCGACGTCGGGCGCCTATCAAATTATGGAATTAAACGCCGACTAGACTCTGCCTCCAACACAGAACCACCTCTGAAAACATCTCCCAGATACTACTTCTGCTGTAGATGCTATGTAACTGCTATGTAGCATGTACAGTAGGAACTTTCTCATCAGATAATCTATCATTGTATTTGTATGGCATATCTATCCGATGCACAGCCGCTAGAATAGCCTTCTGCCCAAAATTGGTATAATAATAATAGAAGCGTCGCTTTGAAGTTCGCTACTCTGCACTCTCTAAGGCCGTTCATCGTCGCTTCAAAGCTTAATGGTGCGGATATGAGACCATTTCGATTCAAAAGTGCAAGATCCTACAAGGCATCACGCTCGAAACCCAGAAACCAACGCCGGCGGACTCGTCGCGCAGCTCATATACTCTCTGCGAAAAGGCTTCCAAATACACTCAACGATTGCCCTGCAGCACATCAACAGTCACCAGAAGCTGATAACACGCTGGTTACAATCAAGATTGAGTTCAAGGTTACTCCCGAAGCTTACAACATGCTCGCCCATGTTGTATCAAATATCAAATACGAAAGGTCAGTAGTTCCATGACTAGCAATAAAATTCATCCAACATTCATCTTATTGCTTGTGTATTATCCAGAATTGACACAGTAGGTGTCGTTCAACGCGTCGGGGCCTCCTCCAGAGCAATCCACATCTCCTGCATGGCTTCAACATCTCTCTATACCCAAATGACCTGAGCGATGGTAATCTAGGGTGCTAGACATTATCATCTCAAACAGGGGGGTACAGCTGCATGTAACTCAGGCTATATTCAAGGTGACTTTGGAAGTTTACAGAGAACTCATCGGAATTGTGGAAGAGCTAAGGAGAGAAGTGTGAGTGCAAGCGTTCACTTCAACATAGATTGAGGTCCCGATCGTTTCGTCTACTTTCAGAATCGATATTCCAGACAGTATTCAGTACGTCAGAAAACTCGTCCATAGCAATGCTCATTCTGTACGAGCCTTCAACATCGCTCTTCCGGTATCAGGACTAGCAGCATCCGGAGTCAAAACCGAAAATATTCTCTCAGACGAGCAATAGAGTGTTTTCTCCGAGTCTATAGACTACTCCAACGCAACCTCTCGTACAAAATCGACGGACTACGGAAGGTATTACACAAGGATGGCACTCTCAGAGGATTATATAGAGAGCGGCGCCAGTAATGTGAACATTCGCCATGGCTATCACGATATGTCACTGCATTTCTACAAACAACTGGTGAAAGCCACCATGTTCGTAAGGGATCTGATAGTATTTGGTTTATTGGCACTGATTGGTGTACATGCTCACAGTGTAATAGGGACGATGAGCACGAGGCACGCAAAGCTCGAGAGGCATTAATGGCGAGTGTATCCCTTTAGGTCCCGAGATCTACAACACTCCTTGGGACAGCTTTGTCGCCCTCACGTGGATGGAATTGATTGATTTCCCATTTTGTCTTGTATACACAATTCTAAAGAAGTCCAGCGTTCAGAAATTCAGTCTCATTCCAGTTTAATGTGTATTGTGTAGTTCAACGAAGTTGGAAATGACGTTGAAGCACTAATACACACGTTCCAAAAGTCAATCCGGTGGGGTAAATCTAAAATGGGAAATTTACTAAATCTACCATACCAATCGAGTCTCCGTCTTGAATGTACACAGTACACGCTGGCCACATACAGCTGGGATTATCGCGGACAAGATTCAAGGAAATGGACCTTTATCGAAGATCCAGTTCACAGTTTCATAAGTGACAAGCAAGCAACAAAAATGGAAGAGTAAGGAAGGCGGTCCACAATTAGGATCCACCCTTAAGAAAAAGTCGTATTTGTCCCTGAGTACCTTCCAGTGGTGGAGATTGGATTCAGAACGCTGAACTTCTTTTGCGAAGTAAAGAGCAAAAAGTTCGCGAACAAGCAACGAACAGGCAAAGAACAGTGAACCCATGTGGGTGTCTGAATTTGAAATGCCGTCTGGGAGATTGAATACGTGACGCGTCTCCCCAACCAATCCCGGACACGTCATCTCAACAACCTCATGAGCCTTTTGCACATACTTGTTGCCTCTTTTCTGAGAGATATCTTGTTTGACAAGCCGGGTTATTTGACATTTTATATCTAGTTGATGACTCCAGCTACGTGAAACCGTCTTTGGCTTATCTTCTGTGACAAATACTTGAATGGTGGATGCGAGGGGAAACAGCAGTGGCTCTCGAGCTAGACATTTACTACTATACTACTATCCAAACATGACGTACAAACCTTTCCTGTCAACAAGTGCCCTTCTTTATTCTAATCTTTGTTGTCAGCATTTTGGTCTGATGGTATAATCCAGGGGCTTGCTGTTTGTGCCCTGATTGTTGACTCGTCAAGTTAGCTAGCCTTTGAGAGCTCATGGGTTCTTTCTCACTTCCCATGAAAGCAAGTCAAAGGATGGAGCAACTTTCTCACCAATACAACTCGCTTTGTGAGGCATGACTCGGCCATTATACGTGATTCCTACAGTTATGAAAGGGAATGATTATCAGGCAATTGGCTATTCTGTCTTGATTCTGTCTCTGCATGTCGTCCAATGATGGGTCAACCATAACCTGCTAAAAAAGCGAGTGGAAACCAAAGGTTTTGCCTCAAGGTCGCCTCGCTATTTTCTCGTCGGGTGTAACAGATATATTAAGCTGACTAGAATAGAGGCATTCAGCAGGCTTCAATACGTAGGCTTGAACACTATCGATCACTTCTCTAACATTGAATATCTCTATACTTTCCAGTCATGCCTGCATTCAGCAATGTCGCACCATTCCGTCTTTCAGGACGACTCGCAAATCACATACCGGTCACTTGTGACGACTCGCTGACGAACGATATCATACCCGGCGTCTGGTATGGGCGTACTCTCATATTGCAGCTAAATGTGCCCCAGATAGTCGAGCCATAGACAAAATTTGGAGACTGTAGTCGTCATTATCGCCATGAGCTCTGTTCCGTTTTACCTTCAGATGCACAGGTAGCCTGTGAACCCTTGCAGTCTAGTACAAGGTCAAAACTCAAATTTCAAAACTAAAAAGTATACAAAAGTGCCTTGGTCACGAATCCAAATCAAGTTCGAATTTATCCATTATAACATCTTCAGGGTCTTCTGAAAGTGCCATTCTTGTGTAGTAGAGTCCATAGTCCGTCGACTGCGTGCGAGAGGATGCGATTGAATAGTCTGTTGAGACACTACTGCCTCGAACGTATCCGAATGATCCTATCGCGCCATTGTCGGAGTCCGAGCTTCGGGTCACTGTATATGATAACCGGCAGGTAAAAAGACGTTGAGCCCTTCCAGGAGATCCGGATGGCCATTAAACAAGCTTATAACACGCTGTATGACACCAGGCATATCTATTCTGAGTGTCGATATTGGCAGCAGTTTGAGATATTCTATTTGGCCAAGACATAGCTGTTAAGATCTACTCACAAGTAGTTTTTAAAATCCTTCATAATATCGAGAAGTGCATTGCAGACGTTCGGAGTGTCAAGGTAACGGAATTTGACTGCATTGAGATAGGAGAGTGCGTCGTTGACGGTGAGTGCTTGGCCAGTCTCCGCTGACTGTTGGAGTCCCACCGGTGCAAGCTTAAGGGTATTTGTAACCCTTCCTTCAAGTAGATCGAGATGAAGTGCGAGATTTGATGAAGTGATACTTGCGCCTTGTTTACGTTGAGGCCGCTGGTGCGTCTTCGTTCGTGGTGCCCTATAGGACCTTTGCAGTACGATGTGGGCTCATCAGTATAAGAATGAGGACGGTGGAACAGTGCTCCCATGGCATTAAGTAATGGGAGTGTTGGCTGTGATGAGGCTGTGATAGCATTGTACATGTTACCTGATAATTTCTGATTGAGCTTGCTCCTCTACTGCCCGATGCCAAAATGTCTAATCCCACGTGATTCGCTGGCTTTGATGGTCACCCCGTGAGAACTTTGAAAGCGCCGAGCACAGCTCATCATAGAGCATGCAATAGCGAAACGTTCTGGTCTTATGTCGGTTAAATAACTTTAGAAGCCACATACATAAGACCCTGCATTTTCTCAATCCTGTTGCGACTAATATTACTTGGTGCAATTACCATTTGAATCTATAGAGTAGAGGATGGCTGGCAAGTGGCCGATCACGAAGTCAAAGTCGAGCCCTTTGATGTGTCTATCCCGAATCCCGATTCCTCTCCTTCATTTCATCCTTGACTTCTGATTTTGAGCACACATTTTGCGTTCCCAAATCAGAGAGCCCGGCATCCCCCTTCGGATTTTCCCTTGACGTTGATGCGCCTTCCACTGTCCCATCGTAAGAACAGTCATGCACGTCGTCGTGACTCAGGCCATATCCCCCGACCTAGTAACGCGTTCATTTTCTTCCGCTCTGCATACATAAACAGCGGATCTACCACCGGGGAGGGACAGCAAAACGAACCCACCAGAGATGCCGAGAAAGTCTGGAACAAGATGTCAGTGGAAGAAATGCGACCTTTGCGAGCTCGCTGCGATTGAGAAGGAGGAGCATCAAGCGAAACATCCCGGCTATGTGTACTGTTCAGGGCGCAGTGGCAGCAAGAGGAAGCCGAAGCCGTTCAGCACACCCGTGAAGAAGAGAAAGGGTTGCATGGTCCTTAAAGACAATCGGTCACCGTCATCGAATACGCTCTCCGAGCCGTTTTCACCTATCTCGCCGCATATAGCGACCGCGCGCCTTGTCAATAAGTCTCGCGCATCCACTCGACGCGCCATTCGTAGGCTTCTACAGTCTCCATTGCCCTATTCATCAATCCACTCTCTCTCATCTCCGACGAGCTTCAATATCCTACATATCCCTTCTCCGGAAATGGTGGGTTTCTGCTGCTCTTTCTCATACTGAGATCCCTGAGTTGGGATATACCCCAAAGATCAAAGAAGAGGTAAATCAAATCAATCGTGTTCCAATCGCGCATACTCACACTTACTTTCTCAACAGGAATATATTGAGTGCGAACGCGAACCCCCTTCGCCGTTTCATCCTCACCTCGGTCCCGCAACAGGGCAATATGCGTACCAGCAATACACTTATGACTTCATGTTCGCGTCCATATCTACTCTTCCGCACATGTTCCCATCTCCCCAGCTCTATAACAACGCAGATTACATCTCTACAGTCCCAGCTGCTCGTATCTCCGTGCATATCTCTATCCATCGGCGCCTTCGTCACTGTTATGCGATAACCCATACCCTAGTGCGGACTTCCTGGGCTCATCAAGCGACACGTTCGGTAGCGAGCTTGAAGGCGACTCGGTGATGCAGCATTATACGAACAGCTTGACAAAGCAGGCGGAGGTAGCTTCTGAGTCCCCCCATTGCGATTTTAAGTTGGAGGAGGATCAAGACGCGTTCATCAAGCAATTCTTCGATTTCGATCTATGCACTTGAACCACCGCCGCCCTTTCAAACATTTCTTTCTTCCCTCGCTCATTGAGGATGATATAGCCGTGGCAGTCTTGTGCTCTTTCTCGTTTTCTGACTTATACTATAACGATAGACGTATTAATGTCTGTGTTTACTCCCTTCATGACTCTAGACTTCACACAATCGCTTCACCGATTCCTCCCCGGCTCTTCTAGAAATACAATACATAATCATACCGTGTTCGTATATAATACACCTCCATTGTCATCCGTACACACGCATGCAGCATATTACATAGTGTCGACACTCACCGATGACTGAAAGTATGGCGAGTCAGACATTCTATTAAATATGTGAAGCTGAGGGCCAAGTGTATCAAGTGTTGATTGACTGGCTGCGCAGACAGGTACAGACAGGTTTCATGTATGCGCTCCACAACCGACCAAACCTAACAGCCTATATGGCAGTTCCGTTTTGTTGCAAAGGTCTTTATTGCACTCTTGAAAGGAGATGAGTGAGGTACGCCTTTGGCGTTTCTTGCCATACTTCAGAGTTCACAAAAATGTTTATGCACACAATAATGAGAGCGTTTGCCTTTAGAACAGATTTTGAGTGGGGAATCGTTCGTGTCGGATGTGTGAAAATACTGACATTGTTTCATTTATCTGCGCCCCGCATCGGCAGTGAGGCAGTTTGTGGCATGGTGGTAAGGATCAAAGCCGTTGAAGTTCACGTTAAAAGACGGTCGAGGCTATTAAATCGTCCTCTATCCGGTGCCAGCCGGTGCCGAACCCAAAATCGAGACTCTCTCCAAGGTCAAAGTCGAAAGTAAGAACTTGATTTGCTTTATATCTTCAATAGTAAGTGACGATGAGGATATTTGGTAAGAAAGTGGGTTCCCTTCAAGTGATATGACCATTTCCCGTATGTGTCTGTTGATATATACTCAGATTGCGATCCCTTGCTCGACGATCGTTGTTAGGTTTTCCTTCCATTGCGGTTCCCAGCGAACCAATTCTTCAGGAGGGCCTTCGATGCCAATGGGTATAAACCTAGTTGTACGGATGCAAGGGATCTGTATCAAGGTGATGGGGAATCCAATGGTCTTGAAATTCTCTTCCAGGAATTTTTAGTTTTCAAGGCAATGTTATCGAACTGCGCTTCGAGCTCTGGCCTGGCCTGTATACATTCCTCGAACGAAAGGACCTGAATGTTTTCCACCTTAAAGGCAGTCCAAATGTCTTTGTCTTTGCGAGGTGGATTCTCGGCTGTGAATTTTGGAACGAGAGTGAACGTTAGAAGATGCGTGAGGCACGCTTCTGGCGTTGTTTGCAGTCTCAATGCATGGACGATGGATGTAATACTGTGATGAAGGCATCATGTATAGATTCTTTCAGCGGATAGAGAATGCCATACCTGCACCCATTTCTTCATTTTGTTCTCCCCATCCGCTATAGTCATCCCAATCATTGCCAATGTTTCGTCGATCAGGACGTCGTCTGACTTCATAGCTGCGCGCATTTCCCTGTTCACCGCGCACAGTCTCTTGTGATTTTTCCAGTCCTTAACTTGACATTCCCGTGACTGAGCATATAGTCTATTCGTAAAAATACCGCAAATGGATACATGTCCTAGGCTCAGAGATACGCACGCAATAGTGGGCACGTTTGCATTTAGCGCATGTCTGAAGAGGGGCTTCTTTGGAATCTGACTTGAAGCACTGTTGGCATTGTTTTAATTCTCGAGCCTGCTTTGAAAGTGCTTGCGGCATAGCTATTGAGCTCAAAGTAGTAGGCTCTGAATTCCGATTGAGATTGACAAAGGAGATTGATAATTTGGACAAAATGAAGAGAAATGAACGCCAGATCGGACCAACTCGCTCGTTCCGGCAAAACCCGTTTTGTGGTTCAAACAGCGAATCAAGCCACCTATGTAGTATTTCTCATGGGTCTTCCGCTTGTTCTTCACGAAAGCTTTACACTCTCGATAATCGGGATTGTATATGCGCGAAAACTATGCGTACACATGATTTTTGTCGTTTCCTACCTGGTACAGTGGTAAGCAATCAGATCTTCTCTTCGTCTCATACGATCCTTGAATCATTTCTCCTAGACGAAACAGTGGCAGGCTTATTGTAGATTTGCTTTAGTCAACAGATATCTACTCTGGGAACCGATTTCTGAGGCAAAGAACAAACAGTCTAAAGCACGTCATTCAAACCGACTGACCTCATGTTCTGTCATTACTTTGGATATGTGGTTGTCTTGGAGCCTTTGTATCTTGTCTAGGCTCCGTTTCAACTCCTAAACTAAGTCAACGACTCTTTCCCACTGTCAACGATGCTCTATGACAACGAGAAAAAGGACTATATGCACCTCGCTCAGATAGAGGATCGAACTCCACAAAGAGCGGCAATCGTCTTAAAACGATGACGACTTTGGCGCAACTACTAACTATCCACTTCAACTTCCCTCTACTGTCACCCTACCTCTATCAATGGCTTCCAGAGCCATCGAGCGAGTTCCTATCGAAGTGTGGGACAACATCATAGATCTGCTCGCTGAAGGCTTAGTACTAGACCGTCGAGATAGATGGCAATGCTGGAGAGATCTCAAGAGCGCTCGTGCAGCCTTTTGGCAGCTGTCTGGACGTGCTCACTACTACTTGTATCGCAACATCTGGATAAGAGGATACCCTGGACCAGAGTACCAGGCCGAATACCTTATGCAGTTTTGCAAAACAGTCGTTTCTTCTGGCTCTTTCGATGTTCTAAAGTCCCTTCGAAAAGTTCGGTTGGATATTCAGCTAGAGCTCTTCTTCAACGATGAAGAATACCCTGCTGATGCTATGGCCGAGGCAATTTCTATATTTATCGATGTGATTGCCCAGTCCCCGAATCTTCAGCAGTTCATCATTGGTGACGATGCATACGGTATAGATGCATACGGTATGGACCCTGTCGAGGAAGACGAGTGTGAAGCCGACCGTTTCTCCGACTGGGACGAGCTTCCACCCTCAGTGAAGTCCTCTTTGTGGAAATTGGTTCGATTACCGAGTTTGCAAACTCTCGGACTGTATTGTTTTTCCAACATTCCGGGCAGCTTTTTGAGAGGCACTATGATTACGCATCTAATGATGTATAGCACACCGGCCAGAGTGGATGTTACAGATTCTGTATCATTCAACGACGACTTTTTCATGGCTCTTCCTACCACTGTCCAGCGCATCACCTCGAGGGATGTAATGATTCCGTATATTTTCTGCTCCTCAGATCAAGATGACGACCTTTCGACCTATCGTGGCAGGCTGGCACTGC
The DNA here is from genome assembly GCA_023853785.1 of Psilocybe azurescens. Taxonomy (NCBI): domain Eukaryota; kingdom Fungi; phylum Basidiomycota; class Agaricomycetes; order Agaricales; family Agrocybaceae; genus Psilocybe; species Psilocybe azurescens. Next base: position 14,315 of record JAJIRX010000306.1, on the reverse strand, counting down.
CATCGCTGAAATGTTTCTGCATAGAAATAAGAATGTCTGTGTACAACGAAATAAATTTGACCCAGGTAGGACGAGTCATAGTAGAGAAGGCTTGCATGATAGAAGAACTAGAGTTGAACTTTCAGTGTTTTTCACGTACGTGGCCTTCCATATTTTGTACTTGTCTCAAACTGGCTTAAGAAAACGACTAGGTGATGGATTTTTCGAAGAAGGCAGTAGTCTTCGCGACATAGAGCTTTGCATGCAGTCGCTGAAGAATTTGACTCGACTAACTATTCAGTATGAATTCCTCAATCGTGGGTCCGTGAGGAAATGGCCCGAGGGTGGTCCATCTACAACATTTTTACGGCACATCATTTCCGTGCTGAGAAACTGCCCCGATACCTTGACTTCTATAACCTGGAAACCGGATATATGTGTCTTGCTCACGCCCGAAAGTGCTAACATGTATCTATGGAAGCTTGCGGAGGAATGGCAAGCACTTGACGCGATCCTACGCGAGAGATGCCCTCTTCTTCAAAACTTCATTTTTTTCTTAAAGGTTCACTGTCATTTTGACGCAAGGAAGAACTATTTCAGCCTTGATGACTTCGGAAACAATGCCTACCTTGAACTTGTGAAAGCCATGCCATTCCTGTCTGGAAAGATTGATTTAGTCGTGGAGGAGACTGGGTGGCACGTAAATATAATTAATTAGTGTTACATGGTCATTTGGAAAAATGGATTCCGGATGATTGATATTACTGTGAATCGTCCTTTGAGCTGGTGGTAAACAGATTGTTCAATTTAGCACATAGTAAATTGTATGACATACCACTTGTCTTTGCGTTGCTTTAGAGCCCCTAGAAATCCCGCATTTCCGAAACCAGAACAAGAACATTCCTTTTTGAAATATGCGGCAGTTTTTCTCTCAACATATTACATATTATGCTACCGTCCCAAACGCTGTGGCGTCGGATCTCAGTTGTGCGGCAGATTACGATTCTAAAGGTGGTCAGTTGGGGAAATCGTTCTTCCAAACGAAAGATGTCGTCGAGTATATGCCATGGCAACGTCGGAAACTCCTCTATCGTATCAGGACGTGCATCAATGCGAAATTCTATATCCCGTATGGTCGAAGGAAGGGATGCAAATACTTCGATTGACCAACAAAAATGCATGATTTCTCCCTCTTGGTTGCGCTCATTGGGATACTGGTCAAATCCTAAAGTCAACTTCAATGTTTCGAGCATGCAACATGTCGTGTGTAGATGGAGAGAATCCGGTACTACTCAGGAGATAAAAATTAGAATATGTATGAGGACAGTGGGAACACTCACTTCTATCCACCATTACTACAATCGATATACTGAACACTTTGAGATATGTAGCAAAAGTGAGGAAAGATTGTTCCAAAAAAGCTACATTCACTGAACTAAATCGAGTAACATGCCATTCTAATGACTGGAGCATATCCAGCTGCATGTATGGAGATGGAAAAATGCCGCTGGAAGTGCCATTTTCACGGATGACTAAATGCTTTGGGCGGAAGATTCCTAAGCGCTGTCTTGCATCAAGGCTTATGGTAGAATCTGCGGGGGTAAGGCGACCTTCAATATCCAGGTATGCCATGTTTGGGTGAAAGCAGCCAAAAATGTTTTTCGGAACGGTAATGAAGCTGAGCGTCACTTTTTCGAGGGTTGAGTTGGATAAGGCTGAACATACGGCTTTGTGAACAGAGGTTGAGAGATGGATCCAAGGGTGTGTATTCATTGAGATGTGAATACTGCGGAGATTTGGCATTCTGTATAGGCTGCGCCTGAGAATCGAAGAAAGGTCTTTCTTCTCGTTTTTCCACAGAGTTTCTCTAATAAACAAGGCAAGGGTAAGTCCAGTTTCGCATACGTCCAGGTGGCGAATAAAGTCATAGATGTCAGGAGAGCTTTTAAGAAGACATATAAAGCGTTTGGCGACCGTTGTCGTCCGTGGTGATTTATCAAACAGAAAGTTGGGTTCGCGTCTTTTCACCGCAATGGTTCTGAACAGATAGGGTCGGCACTGATTGTTGAGATATCGACATGCCATCGATAGTGCGCACAGACTGGATCTAAGCTCCTGGGAATCGAGATAGCAGGTGATAATCAGGTACATAATATCCGTAGGAAGAGAAAGAAAAGGAGATGGTTCATCCTGTTGATCGAAGGTCGGGAAAATATGCGGATTATTTGCTGCCTTCGTTACCTCTGTTGGAATGCGCTTTCGGGATTTTGACGACTTTGATTTTACCATTGTTGGATATGAATATAAGATGTAATCTGGACCTGCTTAAGCCCGCAATTGAAAACCTCGGCAGGTCTACTTACTGAGTACTGAGTAGTGAGAATCCAAGCTAAAAGTTGTGGCGGTACCACGGAGCCTCTTCCATAAACGGAGACCATCACGTGCCACGCGCAATGCGTTGATTTTGAGCTTTAACTGGAGGAAAACCTCAACGCCGCTGAGTCCAACACTGGCTCTCGACAATGAACACCTTTGAGCTGCAGAACGAGCTTCAATATCTGCAGGAAACAGACGCCTACGAGATCCCGAATGACTAATATCTTTCCTCGCAGGACCCAGTTCCCATACAGTCGCTGAAGAATTTGACTCGACTAACTATTCAGTATGAATTCTTCAATTGTGGGTCCGTGAGGAAATGGCCCGAGGGTGGTCCATCTACAACATTTTTGCGGCACATCATCTCCGTGCTGAGAAACTGCCCCGACACCTTGACTTCTATAACCTGGAAACCGGATATATGCGTCTTGCTCACGCCCGAAAGTGCTAACATGTATCTATGGAAGCTTGCGGAGGAATGGTAAACACTTGACGCAATCCTACGCGAGAGATGCCTTGATGACTTTGCAAACAATGCCTACCTTGAACTTGTGAAAGCCATGCCATTCCTGTCTGGAAAGATGGATTTAATCGTGGAGGAGACTGGATGGCACGTAAATATAATTAATTAGTGTTACATGGTCATTCGGAAGAATGGATTGCGGATGATTGGTATTACTGTGAATTGTCCTTTGAGCTGGTGGTAAACAGAGTGTTCAATTTAGCACATAGTAAATTGTATGACATACCAGTCGTCTTTGCATTGCTTTAGAGCCCCTGGAAATCCAGGATTTCCGAAACCAGAACAAGAACATTCTTTCTTGAAATATGTGGCAGTTTCTCTCTCAACATATTACATGTTATGCTACCGTCCCAAACGCTGTGGCGTCGGATCTCAGTTGTGCGGCAGATTACGATTCTAAAGGTGGTCAGTTGGGGATATCGCTCTTCCAAGCGAAAGACGTCGTCGAGTGTATGCCATGGCAACTTCGGAAACTCCTCTATCGTATCAGGACGTGCATCAATGCGGAATTCTATATCCCGTATGGTCGAAGGAAGGGATGCAAATACTTCGATTGACCAACAAAAATGCATGATTTCTGGCCCTTGGATGCGCCTATTGGGATACTGGTCAAATCCTAAAGCCAACTTCAATGTTTCAAGCATGCAACATGTAGCGTGTAGATGGAGAGAATCAGGTACTATTCAGGAGATGGATGAAAATTAGAATACCTATGAGGACAGTCGGAACACTCACTTATATCCATCATTGCTGAAATTGATATACTGATCACTTTGAGATATGTAGCAAAAATGAGGAAAGATTGTCTCAAAAGAGCTATATCCATTCCCACAAATCGAGTAACATGCCATTCTAATGACTGGAGCCTATCCAGCTGCATGTATGGAGTTACATGCGAGTCAGATGGAACAATGTCGCTGGAAGCGCCATGTTCACGGACGACTAAATATTTTGGGCGGAAGATTCCTAAGCGCTGTCTTGCATCAAGGCTTATGGTAGAATCTGCGGGGGTAAGGCGACCTTCAATATCCAGGTATGATATGTTTGAGTGAAAGCAGTCAAAAATGTTTTTCGGAACGGTACTGAAGCACAGCGTCACTTTTTCGAGGGTTGAGTTGGATAAGGCTGAACAAACGGCTTTATGAACAGGGGTTGAGAGGCGTTGCCAAGGGCGTGTTTTCATTGAGATGTGAAGATTGCGGAGATTTGGCATTCTGTATAGGCTGCGCCTGAGAATCAAAATAAAGTCTTCCTTCTCGTTTTCCACAGAGTTTCTCTATAGAACAAGGTAAGTCCAGTTTCGTATATATCCAGGTGACAAATAAAGTCATGGATATCAGGAGAGCTTTTAAGAAGACATATGAAGCGTTTGGCGACCGTCGTCGTCCGCGGTGATTTATCAAACGGAAAGTTGGGTTCACGTCTTTTCAACGCAATGGTTCTGAACAGATAGGGTCGGCACTGATCGTTGAGATATCGACATGCCATCGATAGTGCGCACAGACTGGATCTAAGCTCCTGGGAATCGAGATAGCAGGTGATAATCAGGTACATAATATCCGTAGGAAGAGAAAGAAAAGGAGATGGTTCATCTTGTTGATCGAAGGTCGGGAAAATATGCGGATTATTTGCTGCCTTCGTTTCCTCTGTTGGAATGCGCTTTCGGGATTTTGACGACTTTGATTTTACCATTGTTGAATATGAATATAAAATTTAATCTGGACCTGCTTAAGCCCGCAATTGAAAAGTCTCGGTAGGTCTACTTACTGAGTACTGAGTAGTAAGAATCCAAGTTAAAAGTCGTGGTGGTACTACGGAGTCTCTTCCATAAATGGAGACCATCACGTGACACGCGCGACGCGTTGATTTTGATCATTGAGCTTCAACTTGAGGAAAACCTCAACGCCGCTGAGTCCAACACTGGCTCTCGACAATGAACACCTTCGAGCTGCAGGATGAGCTTCAGTCTCTGCAGGAAATAGACGCCTACGAGATTCCGAATGATCAATATCTTTCCTCGCAGGACCCAGAAACACTGCTGGAAGGTGTGTCTCAACGGCATCTTGGTTGTATTTGACTCACTAAGTTTTGTAGCTGCCGTGGAGGCCATCGCAGAGTCTAGCGATGCAATTCGTGATGCAGAAATTTTCGATGCTTATCGAAGTCTTTTGAAGCATTCAGATTCGGTTCCGGGACCCGTCATGAGCAAGTTGCTCGATTCGATATCGTCAGCGCTTCAAGCGGAATTGGAGGCGACACAACGCGACACGGAATCAGGAGACCCGCAAGTATATATGGGCCACAAGATGCCGCTGGAGATGTACGCGTTTTTGTTGTACTGGTTCGTCATCGCGGCGGAAAAGGTCAAAGCCTCGGAAGAAGTAGAGGGTCCGCCAGCGAAGGGGAGGAAAGGGAAAGGTGGAAAGGCAGCTACGCGCACAGCAGCCAGCAAGAAGACCGACACTGTGTGGACTTGGAAAGATCAGATAATACCGACTCTCAGCTTGATCAGCAAGATTCTCCGCAATCTCCAGACACAGCGTATCTGGACAACCACAGCCGAAAGGGACACCTTCATAAAGTGTGTTGTGACTCGTTCCTCGTCACCTTTTATTCACTTCTTTTGCAGCTGTATCACGCGCCCCGCATATTATGTCACAGAAAGCGAAGTCTACATGAAAAGCCAGGAAATCAAGATGTCGGTGTTCAAAGTCATCTGCCTCTCGGTGAAGCATCATGGCCAAGCAATGGCCGTTCAAATCACCATCATGCAGTTTCTCCAATTCTACGAGCATCTCTCGGAACCATTGGCCGAATGTCTCACCATCCTTTCAAACGAATTCGCCTCCACCCAGCTGGGAGATGAGGTTCTCCGTGAAATTGCTGGCAAAACATTCGGAAGTCAAGAAACCAAAGGACCCAGGGCTTTCGCAAGATTCTTGATTAAATACGCAGAGGCGTGTCCTAGGCCTGTCTTGAAGCAGCTCAGTCTGCTCCTGGGTCAATTGGATTCTGAGGTACGTTTATATTTCTTTATTGTAGTTTCATATACTAACTATACTAGTCCTATCCCATTCGACAAGCCATTGTCGAAATTCTTAGCTTCCTCATTATCGACCTCGCAGGCAACGACAACCAAGATGTCGACGCAAAGCAGACATACAAGCAGATCAACAACCTCTTCGGCTTGCTATTAGAACGCCTTCTCGACGTGTCTGGATATGTTCGGACGAGGGTCTTCGTTGTCCTCGGAAAGCTCGCCCAGATCAAGAATATCAAATTCCCGAAACAGCGGCTTGCGATCGCCAATGCAGCTGTCGAGGCCCTGGACGACAAGATCGCGTCTGTGCGCAAAGCCGCTATCGCGTTGCTGGGACAGCTATTGCTGACGCATCCGTATGGTACGATGCATGGCGGGACTCTCCAGCGGGAGTTTTGGGAAGGGCATTACAAAGAGGTCACTGATAAGCTCGAGAAGTATGAAGGAGCTATGGGCAAGGCTGTGAACACAAGTGGCGTCGAAGAGGAAGGGCAAGATGAAAACGACGATGGCGAAGAAGACGAGGACGATGAGGATGGCAACGAAGACAATGGGTCCGACGAAGAGGGGCAGGGCAAGAAGAAATCGAAAAAGTGAGCCTTTCCCTTTTCAGATGTCATCTTTCGTGGTAGCTAATGTCGCATAGGTCCAAGAAAATGAAAGACGCAGACGATTCAATAATGGACGTAGATGACGAAGCCGGGGGCGACACTGAAGAAGACGAGATGTCCGTCGACGAAGACGATGAGAATGCCACACCAAGAAAGTCGAAATCGAAGAAGAAAGCATCGAAACTTAAACCGCGCAAGTCACAGATTGATATAGAAGCCTTGTCCAAGGAACAAGAAGTGCTTGCGACATACGACGAGCAGGAAATTGCGACGCTCAGGTTGCAGAAAAAGTATTACACTGAAGGGTTGACTTTCATCGATCAGGTCGAAAGCGCGATGGAACCGATGTGCAAGCTCCTCGGGTCGACGAGTAAAGCTGAAGTGCTGGAGGTCATGGACTTCTTCCGCATTGCTCATGAATACCAGTTCGAGAGCGCAAAGGTATGTTAACCTGCTTTATTGTCAATATATGCGTACACTTACCAAGTCAAAATCCAATAGGAAGGAATCAAGAAGATGCTGCATCTCATCTGGACCAAGGATAATAATACGACCTCTGAGGATGGAAAGGAGCTCAAAGGAGTCCGCCAGCGACTTTTGGAGACCTACCAAAGTCTCTACTTTGACCCCATACCAGATATTCCGCCGAAAGAACAAGTCAACCGTATCACGAAGAACCTCGTGGAGTGAGTGTCCTTTCTGTCCCTGTTGGCTTATTTGCTCATGATATATATATGGATTCCCTTAGACTGACGTATGAAGCAACGTTAGCTGAGCTGACCAGTTTGGAGGAGATGATGCGCATTATGATGGAATCGGGTCGCATTCACCACGATGTTATTGCAAAGTTGTGGCAAATTTATGGTAAGTCGAATCCCTATACAAGCAGAATATCGGATAACTCAACATGTTACTTCAGGCAAAGAGAAACATCTACCAAAGCCTCAACGACGAGGAGCCATAATGATAATTGGCATGCTCGCACTGTCTGACCAAAGCATTTTAACCGAAAAGGTCGAGGTTATGCTGAAGGTCGGCCTTGAACCGCTTGGAAAGGTGAGCCAACATCTTACTTCATTCGATTTGTTCATTTTCTAACGAGAAATAGACGGATCCCACTCTCGCACGCTATACGGTGTGTCGGCTCTGCAAACGTCTGAATGGCAGTGCAAAGAAAGTGAAAGGTCAGCGGGCGCTCATTTTCCCGAACTCACCCACAACAACGCTAAATTTTGTTTTCTAGGTTCTCTCGAGGACAAAACTCATAGGATAGAAATGGACAATGTTATCTTCCGCAAGCTCCAAAATGCTATCCTTCACCCTTCAAGGACAAAAGAGTGGTTCGGCATGGCGGAACAAGTCATCAACACCGTTTACGCATTGGGCGAACACCCCGATGTTTTCTGCAATGACGTTATCAAGAAGCTCACTATCAGAGCTTTCAGTCGCCCGCAAAAGGAGAAGGATGCGAGCGAGAAACCGACAGAGAAGGACCCGGATGTCGATGAACGAGGATCATCCTGGAGATATGACTATGGGGTCGGCTGATATCAGTATGCAAGAAGCAACGCAGGCTACCCAGGATGACCAGGAGAAGGACCTCGGTGAGGCTTTCGAGCTGAGCCAGCTCCTTTTCGTCGTTGGGCATGTCGCTATCAAACACGTTGTCTTTTGGAGTTGGTCGAGAGGGAGTGGAAACGACAGAAGGATGAAAAACAGGCCGGTACGTGTGATATACCATTCGGTTGGTGGTACGGGCTCCCAACTTTTAACTTGCAGCCGAGAAACTTGCCAGTGGAAACCAAAGAACGAACAAAGATGGCGAAGAGCTGGACCAGGTTGCTGGAAATGCTGAAGACGAAATTGGCGAGCGCATACATGCCATCAGAGAAACCGAACTTTTGTACGGGTCGGAGTCTCTCTTGGCCATGTACGGCCCTGCGATCGTGCATATATGCGGTAGTCCCCACAAGTTCAAGGTTTGTCATATCCTAATACCATTCAGGGGAATATGTCATCTAACCGACGTATAGAACCGAATCCTACGGGCAGCTGCTACTTTGTCGTTTAGCAAGTTCCTCTGTGTGAGCTCACAATTTTGCCGACCAACACCATCGTCTGCTCTTCAAAATCCTTGAAACGTCAAAAGACTCCAACATTCGCAGTAATATCGTTATCGCCCTTGGTGATGTTGCTGTTTCGTTCAGCAATATCATCGACGAAAACAGCAACGAGCTGTACAAGGGGCTTTCGGATAAGAACTTTGTCGTGAAGAAGAACACGCTTATGGTGTTAACCCATCTGATTCTCAACGGAATGATCAAGGTCAAGGGTCAGCTGGGCGAGATGGCGAAATGTTTGGAGGATCCTGAACCACGCATTTCTGACTTGGCGAAGCTTTTCTTCAATGAGCTGTCGACGAAGGAGAATGCAATCTACAATAACTTGCCTGATGGTTCGTCGTCATTTTACTTTGCTTTACCTTTCGTGATTGTTCTTACGTCCCTGCAGTTATTAGTCACCTTTCGACGGGAGAACACGCAGTCGAGGAAGAGGCATTCCAAAAGCACTCTTCGCTTCATCTTTACTTTCATCGAGAAGGTTTGATTTATTTCAATTTTGACTTGCTTGAAGCGACCCTTTTAATCACATTTTCCCTTTTATCCAGGAAAAACAAGCAGAAACCATCGTCGACAAGCTGTGCCAGAGGTTCAGACTGACAGAGGAACCTCGACAGTGGCGCGATATCGCCTACTGTCTTTCCCTTCTTCCCTTCAAATCTGAACGTTCGGTCAAGAAACTTATCGAGGGCCTGCAATTCCTACCGTGATAAATTACATGAACCGACCGTATTCGAGCGATTTACTGAGATCTTGGCCAAGGTAAGATCTTACATGCAAAAGTGCTGTGCCCTCCAGTTCGAATACTAATACGGGTACGATTAGGCTAGAGCAAACAAATCGAAAGATAAACCTGACTCAGAATTGAATGAGTTTGAAAAGGTGACCCTAAGCCCTGTATAATCCTGAAGGTTGCTTAATAAATTCTATTGCAGATTCTGGAGGAACATAAATCGCAAGGCCAAGAAGATCAGGCTTTAGAGAAACGCGTCGAGGGAAAGAAAAGCTGCAGCCAAGAAAAGAGCAGCCAAGAAATGTGAGCATTTTTGCGTGTACAGGATCTCCACTTTTCTGACCTCTGCGGTATCACAGCTGCACGCACGAAGAAAGCTGCTGCAGTGCATGACGACGATATGTACGAAAGCGACTGATCTCGATTCCCTCAGGGCCTGTTTCTGAATCAATTATTAATATACTTATCGTATTGTTCTCGTTGTCTATTCCATTTGTCTTCATCTGTATTTAATAGTAATCCATCCTATGTATCAATGGAATGTTCTTGGTGTATTTACACGCTCTAGCTCTCGACGTGAAAGGCACGTCAACTATGAGTATATGCGCGTAAGTATGTAAGACCACGACCTGAGGGCGCTGTGGATATCTACGCGTTGGGCTGTACAACCTTGTACAGTGGACAGCTCCTTCGTCCACTCTCGAGTTGCAGAATTCTGACGTGCTTATGCCCATATCACGAGATACACACACTGTAGAATTCACCTCAAGGTACAGGTCTCCACCACTGCGAATGGTAAACGAATTCTTTTTACAAGATATCGAAAAAAAACTTCCATGGAATAATACAGAGAGCTAAGGAAAGACGCGGACAGATATCGATACTTAAGTAGGAATAGAAAGAAAGAAAGATTAAAGCTTTTAAGGCTTCCAAGGGCGCTGTAGAGGTTTATAAATACTTGGATAATGGATATACTGGATGCATGGAGGAAAATAGAGGAAGAGTGAATTCGAATCAAACAAAAATGGAAAGGGATAAGGGCAATAGAAGAAAATTTCCGAGAACTTTGGGGTCAGCGACATCACAGGACGAAAATACAGGTGATGGTGTTTTTTACATTGAAGATTGAGAATGAAAAAATGGCAAGAGAAAAGGTAGGGAATACGAATGTTCGATGAGGAAGGGACCTTAAGGGAACGTAGATGATGTTGATGGAATGGAGATTATCTATGGAGGGCAGAAGCCCAAGGGAAGACGTCGGTGCCGAATTGCCGTTGGTGTTGGTGTTGAGGATGATGGTAGAAGGGGATCGTCCGCCAAGATGAATGGTATGTAGAGGAGGCATATAAAGATCGATGGTGAAAGGGGTTGGCACAGAGACGCCGTGAATGAAATGAAAGCGTGAAGCGGAAAAAGGAGTGTCGCGTGCATGCGCAGGTGCCCTAATGATAGTGTGGTGTGTAGTGTACTATTAACTGATTGGTTTGGTATAAGGGTATGGTAGATGAAAAAGACAGAAACCCGAAAATGCAATATGACGATGATGGAAGGAGCGTGTAAGTATGCGCAAAAAAAAAACAGAAGAAAGAGCGTGTGTCCCGGGCGTATGAAGATATACACGGGGTGGGTGGGAATGTGAAGTATAAAAAAGGAAGAAGACAGCGGGAATGGGAATAGGGTCGGAAGGTTGCGAGTGTATGCGTGCGGCTGGCCACCGGATAGCGGTCGAGGGCCGAGGGCAGGGCCGAGTGTAAAGGCCATCGACACAGTAGGGGCACGACGGGAAAAAGTCCAAGGCAAGGCGGGCTGGACAGAACCAACAGATACAGATGGTGTACAGTTTACAATCCCCAGCATCAGCATCAATACCAGGGTAAGACAGAGGGTGCATGCTCGTCACATCGAGCGCACAGCTGTCGCCTACGCATTTGCGGATTCTACATGTAGATCTATCCGCCTGTAAATGTAAATGTGCGGCGTGCAATTTTAAAAATCACACAGCCGCGGAAGTCGATTCTCGACTCTGGGAGTGCTGAAGGGGGCATAAGAGGGAGTGGTAATGAGCGTGGGTGTTCGTGGGGCACAATATAGGGTGTATATGCGGGACCGAGGATCGAGTCGGCGGATGAGGGATCCCTGGTCTCTAGATCGAGCTAGCAAATAGACGGAGAGGAAGAGAGAGGGGGATGGAGGAAGACCAGGATAAATATCGATGACATCCAGAGGGGACGAATCGAAAGGAATCAGAAAGGTAGTCAGTGGGGCGCTAGAAGTTGGCAAACAGAAGTCATTATTCTTCTTTCTCCTTTTTTCCTTAAACTTCTCTCCGCCCTCGCCACCGCGCATGATAGCTTTCATGAAGGAGAAGAACCGGTTGCCATATTCTGCAGGGGGCACTGGACTGATTTTATGCTGAGAGAGAGAAGAATCGCATATCAGTAAAAAAATAAAAACCGCGAAACCAATAAAAAAAAGATAGCAAAGAAAAAGGGAAGAGACAAGAGCTAGAACTCACCCGATCCGACTTCAGACCCTTCCAGAAATGCTCCAACTTCTTCACCAGCGTATACGGGGTCAGAATATCAATAACGCCTAGATAATAAATGACATTCATCGGCTCGTTATTATCATCCGTCGCCCGCAACCCGCCCTCGTCTTGATAGAAAACGAACTGCTGGCGGTCGCCTGTGTCTTCCTCTGGGAGGCGCACGGTGTGCTTGCCGAGGCGCTTGGGGTCAGACGAACGCATGGCGCGCCGCATTGCGATGGCTTCGGGCGACTTGCTGCCTGCTTGCGAGAGCTTGTTGCGCCGGGTTTCAGGGAGGACAGGCTATTTGTTTCGGCAGGAATGGGAATGATAGCACGAAAACAAAACATTATTATAGAGTGTGTTTGCGCTAGGAAAGGAGAAGTACGCACCGAAAAGACTTTAAGCGTGTTCTTCCGCACGTTCTCCCTGTTCCCTCTATGCATGTTATGTATCCCCACCAACAAACTGTAATCCATCACATGGATGCTCTTCAAAAACTCCTCGTCTCTTCTCAGCTGCTCGGTCAACAGCGCGCGCTTCTCCGGGCCCAGCTCGAGCATATTCCCTCTATTAATCCAGTTCAGATCCTTGAGCACCGCTCTCGGATTCTTCGCCGCCTTCTCCTCGGGATACTCCCGCCCCACCGTACTTCCCTTCAAATCATACGTTTCATGCACATCCTTATGCGCCGGAAACAGGTTGTTCATGATCACAAAGTGGATCTTCCTCCCTCTCGGCAGTTTCACACGATGGAGTCCATAAAACCTGCTCAGCAGCGTGTGCGGGTTCTCTGCACGTGCGCGTAGTACCGCTTCAGTATGCTCAACAGGAACTTGTGCTCCGAGTGCCGGATGGTCTTGATAATGAACCGATAGTCGCGCGAGAAGTAGAAGAAGGAGCCGGATTTACCGGGCGAGCCGAGTTCGGAGAGGATGTATTTGGCGGTGAGCGAGAGAAGGTAGTCCGCGGGGTCGAGGTGGAAGATGTCTTCGCGCAGGTAGCGGAATACCCACGGAGCATAGTCTTTGAACTTGAAGTCGTATTTTGCGGATGGTGTCAGTTCGTTTCCGACGCTAAGAAAAGAGTAAGCGATGCCCGTAAGGAGAAAAGACCACGTACATATCAAATGAGAACTTGTGTCGACCCGTGAAATCCTCATCCGTCAGCGGTCTCTTGATTTTCGCTTGACATCGCGACACCTGGAAAATAAATCTAAGCGCACAATCTCCCGTGGAGGCAGATCTTATGACGTACGCCAATCCTAATCCCTGTCAACATATTGTACATGAGCACATAATTCACATGGTCCTCCCGATGAGATTGCCGACGAGAGGCGCATCCTGGCCTTGGGCCGCAGCCATGCCAGAGGACTCCGCCCTCGTCAGCGCGGCTTCCGCCTCCTGTTGCTGCTTTGCCCGCTTCGACATCCTCTCCCGGCGAATCCTCTCCGCGTGGATCTCGATATCCGACGCGAGCTCCAGCCCACCCTCACCTAGCACCGCGTTGTCGTCCACCGACGCAAATGGCTGCGAGGCCTTTCCCGTGCGCAGCCCCGCCTGCGACGGACCCGCGCTTGATATTAAAGGCGTGGACCCCGTGGTGTTCCGCCGGGCGGGCCGCTGCGTGGCTGTCAGCAGTGGGGGCTGCAGATACCCGTCGACTGAGAGGTGGCCGTTCGCCCGCGACGGGGATGGGGTCGAGGAAGACGCCTCGGCGTTGGCATTGAGTGATTGCTGCGGTGACGGCGAGGTGACGATGGTGCGAAGGCCGTTGTACGATGCTCTGGTGTCGGTTGACGACCGTTGCAAAGTGTCGTGCGGCGCGGGGACCAAGTGTAACGACGACGAGGCCTCGGTGCTCTCTGGATGCTGCTGTTGCTGCGGCTGGGTGGCAAAGCCGTTCTGTTGGACAGCCAAGGGGCCCAACATGCGGAAGATGGCTTTGTGTCCGACTCCTCTTCCCTTTGTTCTACGCTGGCCGGCGGACAAGGCAGCGGCGGAAGCGGCGAACCAGGATGTTCCGAGTCTGACTTGACCGTACGGAAGACTGCCCTTCCGACTTTTTCCAAGTACGACTCTGGCACGGGGCCCGACTCGATCTCAACTCTGTCGTTGGTCACTTTGACGATATGCATCTCCTGTGAGCCCCCAAGTGCATATATTGGATTTATAATGTTGTTGGCATCACGCATGATGTTCGTGTTGTCCTTGTGGTTGCCGTTCGCATTAATGGTGTGCACAGATGAGTGCGAAGAGTTGGCCAGAGACGAGTGGGAGCCAGCTAGGAGAGGGGCAGTTCTGTATGATGATATGGAGGTCGATGCAATGCTTTGTCGATGTGAATCGTTCCTGCTCACTGCGGGTGGCGACGGGGAACGATTGAATATGGCAGCATTGGCCATCG
>JAJIRX010000305.1:0-32242 GCA_023853785.1 Psilocybe azurescens | reverse complement strand
AGATCACTAGGATAATACTTCAATCTTATCTTTAATTCATGTAACAATGTAATATAATATATTGAAAACTATATACTACATTATTATCTGACTTTGTGAATTTCACTAAGTCCAACTTTAAATTAGCATGGAATGGAATCCAATTGGATTCCAACTGGAATACTTTAATCTTAGCTTAAATTTATGTGACAATGTAATATAATATATTAAAAACTATATACTACATGATTATATACAGGTAAAAATAAAATAAAAACATAATAAAAAGAAACAAAAGAAAAACAGAAAGAAAGAAGCGGGAAAAAGGGGGGCGGAGGGTACATTGGTGGTGCCGTCGTCCATGTTATCGACATCGTGGTCGGCCGTACCCGTCGTTGTATGTGTCGGTGTGGCCGTCGGGTGTTGTCGTCGACCGTACCGCTGTGGTACGTGTCGGTGTCGTCCGTACGTGTCGTGGTATGCGTCGCTGCTGTCGTCGCGTGTCGTGGTCATCTCCCTGTCGTCCTCGCTGTCGCTGTGGTGGTACGTGTCGTTGCGGTCCGTACCCGTTGTGGTACGTGTTGGTGTCGTCGTCCGCCGTGCCTCTCCTGGCACCCGTCGGTCCCTTCGTCGCGGGTCGTCGCGGTCCGTACCTGTCAGCGGTGCGATGTCGGTGTCGTTGTCGTGTCGGTGTCATCGTCAGCGTGTTGTTGTCGCCGTGGTGGTATCCGTCGGTGCCGTCGTCGCGGGTTGTCCTCGTCCTCGCCCTCGCCGTCCTTGCCGTCCACGTCCTAGCCGTCCTACGCCCTCGCCGTCCACGTCCTAGCCGTCCTCGCCCTCGCCGTCCACGTCCTCGTCCTCGTCCTCGCCGTCCATGTCCACGTCCCTCGCCGCCCGTCCACGTCCTCGCCGCCCGTCCACGTCCTCGCCGCCCGTCCGTCCTCGCCGCCGTCCTCGTCCTAGCCGCCCGTACTCGCCCTCGCCGTCGTCCTCGTCCCCGTCCACGTCCCTCGCCGCCCGTCCTCGTCCTCGCCGCTGTACTTGCCCTCGCTGTCGTCCCTGCGTCCCGCTGCCGTACTTGCCCTCGCTGTCGTCCTCGTCCCGCTGCCGTACTTGCCCTCGCTGTCGTCCTCGTCCTCGCCGCCGTACTTGCCCTCGCCGTCGTCCTCGTCCCCGCCGCCGTCCACGTCCTCGCCGCCCGTCCTACGTCCTCGCCGCCGTACTTGTCCTCGCTGCCGTGCTTGCCCTCGCCCGTCGTCCTCGTCCCGCCCGGCCGTACTCGCCCTCGCCGCCCGTCCTACGTCCTAGCCGCCGTACTCGCCCTCGCCGTCGTCCCTCGTCCTACGTCCCGTCCACGTCCTCGCCGCCGTCCTCGTCCTCGCCGCTGTACTTGCCCTCGCTGTCGTCCTCGTCCCGCTGCCGTACTCGCCCTCGCCGTTGTCCTCGTCCTCGCTGCCGTACTTGCCCTCGCCGTCGTCCCTCGTCCCCGCTGCCGTACTCGCCCTCGCCGTTGTCCTCGTCCTCGCCGTTGTCCTCGTCCTCGCCGCAGTCCTCGTCCTACGTCGCCGTACTGCGCCCTCGCTGTCGTCCTTGCCCTCGCCGCCGTCCTTGCTCTCGCCGCCCGTCCTACGCCCTCATCCTGGTCCACGCCGGTGTCTTGGCCCTCACCGTCGTGGTCGTGGTCCTAGCCGTCGTCCTCGCGGTCCTCGCCCTCGCCCTCGCCCTCGCGGTCCTCGTCGTGGTCCTACGTCCAGCGTCCTCGTCCAGCGTCCTCGTTGTCGCTGTCGCGGTCGTCCGGCGTCCTCGTCCAGCGTCCTACGTTGTCGCTGTCGCGGTCGTCCGGCGTCCTCGTCCTACGTCGGTGTGGCCGTCGCGGTCGTTCTCGTCCTCTGTCGCGTCGGGTTGGCTCTCGCCTGGCTCCGACCGACGAGGCGGTAGTGGTAGTGGAAGGAAAAATGGTTGGGGTCGGAATCAACAACGGACCGACAGCGGCATCAATATGTCACTTAGCGGCGTTGTTGTTTGTCCCGTGCCGAGCAGTGCCGAGAATTTCGGCCGCATCACTATCTATTTAACTAATTTTATAATTTTCCATAAGCCTTTGTGGCTCAGTTGGTTTATCGCGCTTGCGTTCGGCATTCTCCGATGCCCGAGTTCAATTCTCGTTAGTGTCTTTTTTTCTATACTAGTATAAATTATAATAAAAGGACATCCGTTGGACTTCCATTGGAATTCCGTTGGACTTGTCCGCTGGAATTCCAATGGTCATGTCCGGTGGGATTCCGATGGACTTCCATTGGACTTCCGTTGGACTTCTGTTGGTTCTGTCCGGTCATTTCCAGTGGACAGTCCGCCCGGACAGTCCGTTGGACTTGTAGTCCGGTCGGACTTTCACCGGAATCTCACCGGAATCTCACCGGAAAAATTCAGCAGTCCTAGACCAGAAAAATTGTCATTCTGAATATAGAAAGTCCGACGGAGTCCGACCGGAGTCCGACCAAAAATGGGGGGCTGTGTAAAGACCTCCATTGGTGGTGTCATCATCTGTGTTATTGACATCGTGGTCAGCTGTACTCATCATTGTATGTGTCAGTGTCACCGTCGGGTGTTGTCATCAGCCATACCTGCCATGGTACGCATCGGTGTTATTGTCAGTGTCATCTGTATGTGTCATGGTGCATGTTGCTGCCATTGTCGCATGTTGTGGTCATCCCTGTTGTCCTCACTGTTGCTGTGGTGGTACATGTCGTTGCAGTCCGTACCTGTTGTGGTACGTGTCAGTGTTGTCGTCTGCCGTGCCTGTCCTGGTACCTGTCGGTGCCTTCGTCCACGGGTCATTCGCGGTCCATACCTGTTGCGGTACATGTTGGTGTTGTCATCACGTGTTGGTGTCATCGTTGCATGTTGGTGTTGTTGTTGCATGTTGGTGTTGTTGTTGCATGTTGGTGTTGTTGTTGCATGTCAGTGTCACCATTGTGTGTCATTGTCGGCCCTGTTGTCCTGGCCTTTGCCATCACCGTGGTGGTATCTGTTGGTGCTGTCATCATAGGTTGTCCTTGTCCTTGCCCTCACCCTTGCCATCCTTGTCCTTGTCCTTGTCCTTGTCCTTGTCCTTGTCCTTGTCCTTGTCCTTGTCCTTGTCCTTGTCCTTGTCCTTGTCCTTGTCCTTGTCCTTGTCCTTGTCCTTGTCCTTGTCCTTGCTGCTGTCCTTGTCCTTGCCACTATCCTCACTCTTGCCGGTGTCCTTGCTCTTGCCGCCCGTCCTCACCCATGTCCTGGTCCATGCCGGTGTCTTGGTCCTCGCCATCACAATCCTGGTCCTAGCCGTTGTCCTTGCCCTCACCCTTGCCCTTGCGGTCCTCATTGTGGTCCTTGTCCGCATCCTCGTTGTCACTGTCGCAGTTGTCCTTGTCTGCAACCTTGTTGTCGCTGTCGTCCTTGTCAGTGTGGCCATCGCAGTTGTTCTCATCCTCTGTTGCGCCCGGGTTGGCTCTTGCCTGGCTCCGACCAACAAGGCTGTGGTGGTGGAAGGAAAAGGGTGGGGGTCAGAATCAACAACAGACCAACATGGCATCAACATGTCACATGCACATTGTTGTTTGGCCCATGCTGAGCAGTGCTGAGAATTTCAGCTGCATTAGTATGTATTTAACTAATTTTTTTATTTTCCGTAAGCCTTTGTGGCTCAGTTGGTTTATCCTGCTTGCATTTGGCGTTCTCTGATGCCCAAGTTCAATTCTTGTTTGTGTCTTTTTTTCTATACTAGTATAAATTATAATAAAAGGACAGTAAAGACCTCAAACAACCCTCTGCTTGCTGTCCGTTGGACTTCCATTGGACTTCCGTTGGTCCTGTCTGGTCATTTACAGTGGACTTTGACTGCTGGTTTGGCATTATTCCAGTGGACAGTCCATCTGGACAGTCCGTTGGACTTGTAGTCCGGTCAGACATTCACCAGAATCTTACTGGAATCTCACTGGAAATTTTCAGCAGTCCTAGACCAGAAAAATTCTCATTCTGAATATAGAAAGTCCAACGGAGTCCAACCGGAGTCTGACCAAAAAATGGAGGGCCATGTAAAGACCTCGTTGGAACTAGATCACTTAGGGGTATATTTCCTAGGAAATCCTACCAAGGTTCCCACACACAGTTTCTATTGGTTTAGGACCTCCTGGAACAGCAGATGCCCTTATCATGAGGCAAATTACCTCTAGTATCGTGTGGCAATCACTGACTGGGCAATCCCTTATTCACATTGGCTGCATTGCAATTGCAAGTTTTTATAGCTGGATCTAGTAGCCCACCATATGCTGAGTTGTACACAAGATTTAAATTGCCAATATGTTTGGTCCATGGGGCAATCCTCTGTGTGGCGCAGTGATGTCTGATTCCCAAGAAGTTGATCACCTAATTTGGTGAACAGCCTTGGTGAGGCCTGGACACAGTGATTGCTTTTGCTAATTAATAAGGTTTCTATCACTTGGCAATCACTTGGTAAGAGACTGATGGGTGTTACCCCTTGTAAGAGCCAAGGTCACTTCTAAAGAGTTCTTCCTTGCATGAGACTAATAGCATGACCAATGGTGTGGGCAATTGCCTTAGGCACTTGGTTAGGATTGCTTTGATAGCTGTGTATGAAACTAAAGGTAGTCTTTGATTTGTAGCACTAATTAATAGGCCAAACTATCCTTTAGTTAGTTTGTAAGGTTTACTATGCTTATTGGCCCACTAGGAAGTGAAGCCTCAAAGCCTAATAGTCTGGTGTATCTCCTACCCTTCACTAGTATCACTATGAGCCTGATCGGGCCGGAAATTCCATTTTTAACCACCTTTAAATGTCTGAAATGGATATTTCTGCCCCTAAAGTCCTGAAACTAAAAACAGATGATTTGAATGCTGAAATTCCAAATGTCAAAAATGTACGTTTAAGGTACGAAATATGGCTCAGGAGAAAGGTTGCATTTTGGATGAAAAATTTGCCATCATATTCCTTCTAAAAACAGTGGAAATTTTGTACACATGTTAAATTTATGTTCAAAAAGATATTCTGCTGTGATTCCACCTAAAAAGTCTATATTTCATCTGTACCTTTCTGCAATATTTCTGCATTTTTGCAAATCCTTTATTTATTACACAATCTCTGTTTGGGCAAACACTACGGTCAATAACAGGGCCTTCGTCGTCCTCACCAGCACCATCGTCTCCCCCCCCTACTCAATGGTTCAGCTCCCAGCAGCATGTGATGCTGCTGGGCCTGTGCCGTCCTTGCCACTGCTGTTGCCTCCCCTGCACTCAATGGTTCCCAGCCCAGCAACATCATGTGCTGCTGGGTGTTCATCATCCCTGCTGTCCCTGCTGTCCCTCAACTCGATGGTTCCCAGCCCAGCAGCATCGCATGCTGCTGGGCCTTCATTGTCTTTGCCAGCACCATCGTCTCCCCCCCCTACTCAATGGTTCAGTTTCCAGCAGCATGTGATGCTGCTGGGCCTGTGCCATCCTCACTGCCTCTGCTGCACTCATGGTTCCCAGCCCAGCAGCAATGCATGCTGCTGGCCCTCTGCTGTCCCTTGCCACCTCCTCCCCTGGCACTCGACTGGCTCCTCCTCACAGGAGCAGCGACCTTCAGGAACGGGTAGCCTCCCATTGCCCCACCTCCTGTTGCTGCACTCCCACCCAGTGCCCCTGCACCCACACTCGCACTCCGCCCAACACTCCCCATCCACCCCCCACCCCCACCACCCACCCCCAAACCTGCCAAAGCCCCCAAACCCACCCGTCCTGCTCTCCTTGCCCTCCATCTCTATCTCCGTCTTGTTCCTGCTCTCCTTGCCCCCGCCCTGCTCGCATTCGTGAACGAGAGCGACAGCGGGGCACGCGGAGCAGTTAAAGATCTTCACGGTCGCGATGTCCGTGTCCTGGCTCGGGAAGTGCACGTTCTTTGGCACATGCCCATGGGGATGCGAGAACATTGTCGATGTGGCCGATGTGAGTGACGAGGAGAGGGAGGGAAAGAGCGGCAGCGACGTAGACATTGCTGTGGACGCAGACGTGAGCGAGGAGAGCGAGGAGATGGACAAGGTAAGCAACAGCAGTGCATCTGGCAAATGTGGTATGCCATCAATGGAGTTTGACAGCGAGGGCGTCGGTGGACACTGGCGAGGGAAGCACTAGGCGGCAATGATCGCGAACTTGAATGCAAATATGAATGCGGGCCAAGGTGCGGCGTGCTCGGTGCACTTGCCACCCTCTGATGCGCTCCCTGTCCCTCCTTGCCCTCCTTCACTCCCTCTCTGCCCACCCCCCGCGCAGAATCCACATTCTGCGATGCAGCCCTTCTATGCAGCTCCGGCCACAACACACTCAGCAACACCAACTGGCTCAGGAACGGCCCCCTGCCCTTGCCCCCGCCCTGTGCAATTGAGCCCCCTCGAGCTGGAGGGACTTGAGGCTGCTCTTCAGCGGCTTGCCGTTCGAGAGCAGGATCAGGGACGAGTACCAGCCCAGCAGTATTGCGTGCATAACACTGGCACCCACTGTGCACGTCCCATTACAGCAGTAGAATGAGGGGTCACCCTGGTAAGCACCCTTAAAACAGCACCTCCATGCCATCCCTCTGACACTCATGCCGTCCACACACCCACCCATGTAATGCAAACTTGAGCTCGACTGCTGGAGGATATGCCAACGTGTACCCTGTGCAGCTGACATGCAACAGATTAAATGTAAGTCATTGTGCTATCTTGCTTTCCTTCTATTCACGTTTGCTTTGCAAGTTCTTCTGGCTTCCGGTTGATGCAGTTTTTCTTTGGGTATTTAATTTGTGGTACCATTTGATCCTGATATGTATCTCGATGATCTGTGAAGACCAGATCTCATAGTCATTATGTCATTAATAAATATGATTTCCGTACATGTTGGATCATGATTTTCTGTATTTTAAGTGCGATAAAATTGATAAAATCTGTCTATTTTTCCTTCGATAGAGTTGTGATTTTTGACTTTTTACATTGTATAATAAGACCTTTGCTTTAGCTTTTTTATCTCTAAAGCTCGGAATTTTCACTCCTTACAACAGTCAGTCCCAAAAAGGAAGGGTATGAAACGTTCAATTTCGTGGATGTATTTCTGACCTCATTCCACCCTTTCTTTCTGCCTCTCAGTCATCGGCAAAACCGCAAAAGAATATATTGGAATGTAATGCCCTTGAAAGGCAACAAATGACGCAAATGCCCAAAAGGCATGGTAAAGTGAAACAAATAGACTCCTTATTTGTAAGTCACGCTGAACTACGTAGTGTGTGATTTGATATATAAATTGAAAACCAAAACACAAACCAGAGAGGAATGGTCTAGACTAGATAAGACAACTCTCTCCCTGTTGAGTTAAAGTGAGGGCTGGCTTGGCCACTAGGTTCTGAAGGTATATGTGGTCTGAGGAGGGCAGGGACGTATGAAGGAGGAGGAATGGATGTGGGAATATAAAATGCCCTTGATTGTTTACTGGGAGGAAGCAACCCAACTTGATTAGGGTAGAAACGGTGTGAATGAGGTGTGATGACTGTGGAGGGACCAAATGACTAGATAATTTGTAGGGATTGATACGGGGCAGGAGTGAGAATGTAGTCTTGATCCTAGTACACTTCAATCGAGTCTGCAGTGTCTGCAAAGCTAGAAGTAAAGCCTGCTGATGGAGTAATGGCTTGAGCGGCCTGGAGTGATAGATGGTGAAGGATTGTGCGATATTCTTGAACCAAAAAAATCAAACAGAGCGGTGAAGTGAATGAGGGATGACTAGGGCGATGGATGAAGATGACAACAAGACCAAGATTGCTGAATAAAAATATTCTGGGGCAACTGAAGCGATGGGGAGTTGAGGATCTTGATGTAGAGGAAGAATGAAGGGTCTGGAGGATGATAGGATCGAAATGAACTGGACAAATTGCTCTGGGATGTGAGAGCATGGGTGGTTGGATAGGCTGGTCTACCCTCTGATGAACGTCTTGAATAACTGGAGTGATTGTTGAATTTTGTGCTGAATATTGATAGAGATTGATTGAATGCGTGCTTGGAGTGCTGGACTGAGTACTTGATAACTTGAAATCTTTGCTGTGAAGAAAGTTGGGGCTTGTAACTTCCTTGCATTCCAAGCGATACTAATACATGGTTTATATATAGAAAAATATTTAAAAGAGATCAAGCGTCCAAACTATACTAATCATTCTGTAGAATGACACCCAGTAGTCCCATCTGTCAACTACATACAATAGATTGAAGGCTGACGGAGTTTAGGAGTGAAAAATAGAAGGATGAGTAAGTAAGTAACATAGGATGAGTAAGAAGTATAAGCAGGATTATGAAAAGCGAAGTGAGATGAGTAAGAAAGAAGCAAAGCTGAGTAAGTACAATAAGCAAGAATGACAAAAGGAAGGAAGGATCAATCATATGAAAGTGTCAGACAATAGAAAAGGAGCCAAAATAGCGAACAAGTACCATGCTAATGAATAGAACCAGTCTATTCATGGCACAGCTCAGTCATCCATTACCAAGACTGCTGAGTGAGACAAAGATTTGCTGCATATGTGGAATCCAGTTAAGGACCAAATAGTTGTAGATGACCAAATGCTGATGACGATGGTGATATATGATGCTGTGCAGTGCTGTGCATACTAGGATAGGTAGAAATGATGTCCAAGAATAAGCTGTGTATAGCCTTGAGGTTTGAAATAGATAGACGATTGAATCATTGATAGGAAATGTAACTGATCAAATGGTTGAAGTGGAGATTGAAAGTTGGAATGGAGATTGAAGTGGACTGTGAATGGGCTTCAACGTTGAATATTGAGGGATGTGCTTCAGATAAAAATGCGAAATAATAACCCTGGCTTCTGCATGCAATGGGGAGTCGAGACAGATGCTCTAAGCTTATAGATAAATCTCATATCCAATCAAAATTGGTGTATGACAACGCCCAGAATTAGCTAAAAATAAAACCTTGGTAGTCCTTGTAAGGTAGCTTAAATCTTTGTTAACCTTGCATGACAAAACAATTTTCCACAGCCACCAAGGGGCCAATTTTACAGTAAAATATTGGATCATTTAATGTTGCTATAAAATACATAGCACTCTTCCCATATAACTCCAATTGATTATTCAGATTATCACATTTAATTGAAATGCCTTTTACCAGGATTGAACCACCACCTTCGTGAGAACACAATTAAATACCTATTCTAACTACTACACTAATACATCATTACTGTATATAAGTATGTGACAGTCTATGTCACTATCTAAAAAGCGGCCTATCTGGGAGAGCCAAAATAATTGATAGACAATTAAATCTCATACCAATGTTTAGTGTATTTTACATACCAAACTTATGCTTATTGCAACTTACAAGAATACAGAAAAGGTTGTCAAAAATGCAACGTACCTCAATGGTCCACCAAAAATTACCACTGAAAGTAAAGTTGAATAAATATTTGGCTTAAATTTAATACTGCCTTAATTCTTACTCAACCAGTTCAAAATACTAGAATAATTAGTGGGCATAGTAATGTAATGCAATGTTTGTATGACTTTCCAAGGATGCACAAAGGTTTCAATCACCCATATATAGCCTCAAAATGATTGACTTGCCTGATATAGGCCACAATGTAATATATGGTTTTGTCGGTTTTGCCGATGGTGGCGGAATTGTCTCCTTAATGAGTCAGAAAATCAACTTTTCTGGAAGGTGGAATTTCTGACCTCCTAGGGCCCCTAGAGTATAACATACTAGCTTATTACAGATAATAATTGCAAAAATAAGGGCCTCTGTGTCTCACTATGAACTGTAAGCTCAGAATGGTTTACACCCTTTCAGCAGATCCCATCAGACTGTCACGTGTAATGTTTCTGCCTAAAATGGAATATGCCAGAATTGCACATGGCACAACCATTGAACTATCTGTCCCGAGATAAGCCTGAACCAAGTCAGGCTTTGATGTTACAACATTCAGATCATCACACCTGTTACTCCAGTACATGTTTCCTGGGGTGGCTGTGGACTTATATGGTAGCAGGAAACCCAGACCACTACATCATGCTGACACCAAAGCCAATGTATTCTGAGGTCAATTTTGATCAGATGCTTACTTGATCCTTACCATTCAAGATGTATTGGAAAGAGGAAAATGAAAGCTTTCTAAATGCATAAAAATATTACCCAAAAACCGAACCAAAATGGCACAAAGTCATGAGAGAAAAGTTTTGCAGTCAAATATACCCAGATTCTCTATCATATTTCAATCTAAAACCTGGGAAGTTATCCAATAGCTATTAAATTTGGCTTGAATATGTAACTATACTGCATAAATAAGTTTGCCAAAAATTAAGTGTTTTGAATAAGATTTGGGCTCAGAACTTTAATTTGAGCCAAGGAACGTCAGTGTCCCAAGGAGTGTCAGTATACTGTACACAAACAATTTAGATGATTTGAAGAACAGAATGATAGCTCATTTTTTTGAGAAGGTAGCGGGCCTTATATTTATTCATTTGTTGAGAGCCAAGCGATGGATGATCGTGTATGCGTGATCTCAGTTGCGCGCACAGATGAGACAGGGGAAGGCCAGGCTTACATACTGTCGTCTTCTGAGCAACGGTGGTGGCAGGAAAGCTGCTGATTGGCCTCTGGGCGGGCCAATAATATCAACGGAAACATTCGAAGACTCAATCAATGATTCATTGCCAGCACCAGCACCACCCCAGACTGGTGCGGTGTCAATTAACCATCTGACCAACATCTGACCACTAAGACTCGGTCATGGGATTCTTCAATTAAAATCAATGGCCACAAGTATCTATATATTCGATGACCTGAGGGCTGAGAATGATAAGCTTATCTTTGACAGTACCGTGAGTGTAACCATAACCTTTCACCCATTTCTGACTGACTTTGGTTTCAGAGATTCAATCTGACAAAACTTCAATTGAAATGGCTGTGAGGATATTCATCTGAGGTTTATTTGAGAAGTTCCAAATGACTACCGTGTATGTTTTCAAGCTTCATGCTACATCAATTGCAGCTGTCCGCCATTACCCTGAACGTGAGTCGTTTACGTCATACTTCCATGTGTGAGATATCAGCGCTATTTTGACCTGGTGAGAAAGCTCACATGATTTGGTTTATACCCAGCAACCTACACACTTATTCTCAATACCCACCGGTGCTTCTTGACTGTACTCGACCAACATGGCTGACTCTATAGCTATGGTCTATGCGCTTCTAGCGATTTTAGGACTGAAGATATTCATCGACTTTCTAGCTCGTGCCAAAGCCCGAACGCCTTACCCTCCTGGTCCAAAGCCCAAACCGCTCATCGGAAACATGTTCGACTTCCCAGTGGCCAAACCTGCTTTATGCTATGTTGATTGGGGAAAGAAATACAACAGTTCGTCGGATTTTATATTAGTCTTTCGCGACATTCCATTGGTGACATCTTGTAATAGGCTCTATTCTCTACGCGGAAGCGTTGGGAAACCGCGTACTTATCGTCAATAACCGGGATGATGCGATTGAAATATTTGAGAAGAGGGCAAGAATCTACTCTGATAGGCCGGTGATACATCTATTAAAGCTGTGAGATACAATTTTTATATCTATCTGGGTAGGGTTGACGCCATATAGGATGGGATGGCAATATAATTCCGGCTTCTTGAAGTATGGGGAGGAATGGAGACAACACCGCAAGATCAGTCAACAGAACTTCAACCTCAAAGCATCCCAAAAATACTATCCTATTCAAGTAAAGAAGGTTCATCAACTTCTTCGAGCCTTACATGATACTCCAGAGGACTTCGACATCCACAACGAAATGTGAAATGATTTAGCTGTGATACATCGAATATCATTCTGATGTAATCCTTACTTTTCTCTCTACAGGCATTCTATATCTCTCACGATGGAGATGATGTATGGGCTTGAAATTAAGTCCATCGAGGACCCATACATTGCTATAGCGAACGAAGCCATGAAGCTTGGAACAAGCCTACTTGTACCAGGTGGCAGTTTGATTAACACTTTCCCTTTTCTTCAACACGTTCCAACTTGGTTTCCTGGAGCCACTTCAAGGAAGCAAGCTGAAATAGTACGTTGCCTGACGGAGGAGGTGATGCGAATCCCGGTGGATCAGGTGAAGACGGCCTTCGTGAGTGCGACAAGAAAGTTATAGGTATCATTCAGATGCTCAAGATATATGGATCAGGAAGAGGGCAGGGCTGTCCCATCATTTTTCACCGACTTCTTTGAGAAAAACAAACTTTTGGCGCCTCCAAAGAGGAGGAGCAGGCGTTCCAAAACATCGCATACACGGTTAATGGTGGTAAGTAGCACTTTATCTATTTTCTTCACCCTGCATTTTGTTCTCAATCTTCTTTCCATCAGCTGCATCAGATACCGTACGGCGACTCACGCCAAATTTTAATGCAATTCGTTGAAATTTACTAATACCTGAATCACAGACAATATCGGCTACTGGATCATTTTTCTACTTCATGGCTGTTAATCCGGATGTCCAGAAGAAGGCCCAAGCAGAGATTGACCGTGTGACTGGCTCAACGCGTCTTCCGACGTTCAACGATCGCACGTCAATGCCTTACGTTGAAGCCATATATCGTGAGGTGATGAGGCTTAGGCCTCCGTTACCAATCGGTGTGCCGCACCGCTTGATCGAGGATGATTATTTTAAGGGATATTTGATACCTGAAGGTACTTTATACACTCCTATTTTTTAACGTTTTACTGATTGGTACTACACTGATGCAGGAACCGCAGTTTTTGCCAACATCTGGTCAGTCTCAATCAATAATTCTTTGTCTGCGCAGTAAATTGAAACAGGTCACTTCACAGGGCAATGACGCACGACGAAGAAGTCTATCCTGATGCGTTTTCCTTCAAGCCGGACAGGTTTTTTGATGAAGAGGGAGTATTGAATGACGACGATCGTATACTGGCATATGGATTCGGCCGTCGGTGAGCTTGCACTAAAGTTACATGTCTAGTTTAGTCGTTGTTCTCAAGGGTTATGTATGGTCTCTTCCTTGCACCTCCAGAATTTGTGTCGGAAAACACATTGCCAGCTCTACTGTGAGTTCTACCGATCATGATTAACATTTCACGAAGTGCTGATGACAACCATGAATCTCACATTAATGCTAATTCACGCAGATGTGGTTAACGATAGCGTCGGTGATAGCGTGCTTTGACATAACAAAGTCCAAAGATGAAAATGGGAACGATATCGATATTAATGACGACATCTTCGATTTTGGCCTATTTAAGTGGGCACCATATTGTTTTTATTCCAATGTCTACTCACTTGATTTTTTGCTTCCATACTTAAGTCACAAAGCCAAGTTTATGTGTTCATTTAAAGTGCGATCTCCTGCAGTCGAGAAACTAATCGTCGGCGGAAACTAGCTTGTAGTCGACATCTAGCACTGAGATAATGGTCGACGAGGAAGATTGTTGGAATTCGATTGGAATGTCAAGATTCCAAAGGCACTGGCGCCATTTTTTATAACCTCCGTATCTTGAATAACTTGCTTCCCGTATGAATTGATACGCTCATGATGCATGTTCTATCATGTCTGAGTCCTCTCGCTTCACTTCCGTAAATGTGTGCAGTGTGACCTATCGAGCCTTAGAGTACTCGAGAACAGCGTCCGTCAGCTCCTCCTGAAACCCTTGGGACTCATAGTATGATGCTGGGGGTGATGACGGTGAAAACATTCCTAAACTCTCAAGTCTAAAGCATCATATTTGGGGCCGAGTGTTCATATTCAGTTGGTTACGGATCCTGCGATCCTGCGAGTAAATGCTGACAATTGGACATCATTGGTCTGACTGATTTACTATACAGTTGTCTGTATCCCCTGGCTCCTGGCCGGATTTGAGAATGGTTCTGAACTGATATCAAGAGTCAAGGCTCAATACTCGCCATCCCAACTAAGAACTCTGCCCGGCCTTCGCCTCATTTGTTGCTCATGCTCAAGCTCATCTGGTGACATTTGAATGGCACATTGCCCATGAATCTTCGTTGTTATTTCTACTCGACGAACTACACGCTGAGTACGCATGTCAGGTAAGGATAATCTAAAGATAAACGAGATCGTTTTTAATACTAGTCCAGTCGTGACTCGGAGCCAACGTTGCACCAACGCGACATTGGGCGCTAAGTACGTTACCGTAGGCGCTGGAGGCTAGGCTACATATGTACACGTGGAGGTCGAGAAAGAAACGAGGGAGTAAGGTCACGACTATACAAAGGATTCTATGTAATAAATACAACCATAAATCAAGACATTTAGTTTGTACATTCTATAGCTCCGAGCACCGCAAGAGCCGAGCCGAGCGTCAGATCTCAGATCTGCACCGCGCCCTCCAAGGATTCCGCCCCTCCTTATCCCCCTCCCCCTCCCCCCATTTCAACACCCGCCACATCAGATTCACCCACTCCTTCTCCGCCGTTTTCCCACTACCGCTGCCGCTATCGCCGGTCCCGACCCCGTGGACCCACGCGTCCGCCTCCCCGCGCGCTTCGAGGAGGCGCCATGCGCGCCGCAGGGCGAGGGTGCGGATGTGGATGCGGGGCTCCCAGGGGCGTGTGCGCGTGGGGAATGGAGAGAGAGAGAGAGACGCGACGAGGTCATCGAGCGCGTCGCGGTACACGAACTACTCGGAGGGTGGGGGTTGGGTGTTTTTGTGAGGGTGTTATTGATGTTGGTGCTTGTGGTCACGCGCTGGATTAAACTGGGGATTGGGATGGGGATTGGACTGGGAATGGGGACGGAGATTTGGGAAGAGAATCGTGGAATTTGGCTGCGAGGACTGCGTGGCGGGTTTGTATGAGGTGAAATTCATGCGGCTAGTCGATTTGAAGGTGGTGTATCTGGGTATCAGTAGTAATAGCATTAGCATGGGAGTGGTGGAGGCGGCGCGTGTCTGTGCTTCGACTACTGGGAGGGCGGACGAGTAGGCCAGGGAATGCTATTGATGTGGGCAGTGGGAGTATATGTGATTCGGGATTGGGATTAGAGGAGGACTGGCGCGCGAGGGAAGAGGGAGTAATATGTGTTTGTGAGTGCGTGCGTGGGGAGCGGAGCGGAGAGGTGGATGGGATGAGGGATGAGGATATGGAGAAGCCTTTCCCCGAGTCGTTGGTGGTTGAGGAGGACAAGGATGGGAAGAAGGGAAAGGTGACGGCGTACCCCGTTGCGAGGATGCAGTAATCGATGTGCTCGGTTGTGCCGTCGGCGAAGTGGACTGTCGATGCTGATGTTGACGAGGAGGAGGAGGAGGAGGAGAAGAGAATTGTGAGCGGTTTAATGATGCATTTCAAAGGAGGAGTGGGAAGTGCGCCGGAGGAGGTGAAGAGGAAAACACGCTTGGCGAGCGGGAGGAGCTCGTCGGAGATGTCGAGACTGCTGGGACCGCTGCCTATGACTAGGATGGAGGATTGTTCGAGAGGGAGCGGGAGAGTGAGGCTGGAGGGGTTGCGGTAGGTTACGTAGTGGACTGCATGTGGGTATGGGTGTAAGGGGGAGGGAGAGAGCCAGGCGTCGAGCCCGGGGACGGAGGGATGCGCGGGGTGTTGTGATGCCCATTGCACACGAGGAGCAGCGAGAACGTGTATGACTTCGAGTCACCATCAACGCGGACGTGCCAGTGCGGGTGAGACTATTCGACAGTGGTGACACGTGTGTTAAAGCGGATGTGCGGACGGAGCGCAAACGCGTCGGCGTACGCCTCAAAGTTAGTCAGCACGGTATGCGCGGGCGGGAACAGAAGCGCTCTTGGAGGGAAGGGGAAAGAGGAGAATGCCATGATCGGGTGGGGTGTTCGAGTCTATAACGAGTTCAGCTCAGTGTTCTAATGTGAACGACTATATTGTTAATACCTGTAACGAGTTCAGCTGCAAAGTATAAGAACGAGTCACAGAAATAGAATACGAAACACATACCTCATTGTTCTAAATGTGAACGGCTGAGCGCTGAGGTATGAAGTGAATGAAAGACGAGTTTATGAAGACGATGACGAAACAAAGACAAAGAGGGAATAGGAGTGACGCGTATAGGCATGTGATCTACAAATGTCCTAACTGGGAATGCAGTGTAGAAACTCCAACATGGGCAGGTTCGCGGTGAGCGAGCCGTATAGCGGGGAGGACGCGGAGGGATGCCATACCAGAGTCCTGTTAGCGATCTATGTATATCACGCCCTGGCTTTCCTTCTTGAAACCGGACTATGCTCGTTTTCTACATATTGCACGGCAACTATAAATGCCACCTGGTAGTTTTTCTTATCTCAACGCTACCACGCTCAACTGCTGATATTCTCGTTTCACAGCACTATCATCGTGCATGCCAAAGCCTCAAAAAACACGAGAGAGCATATCTTTCAACGGAAATGTTTTCATCGTCACCACCCCAACATCATACTACGAGCCCCAAAGACTTCAGCAGGAGCTAGGGGACACTGTTCTCGAGTAAGGCCTGACAGGTCACACTACACACATTTACGGACGCGAGAGGACTCAGACACAACAGAACGTGTATCATGAACGCGTCAATTGGTAACAGGTTATAAAAAAAGGGCGCCAGTGGCTTTGGAATCTTGACATTCCAACCGAATTCCAACAATCTTCCTCGTCGACTCCCATTTACCTCAATGCTAGATGTCGGCTACAAGCTAGTTTCCTCCGACGATTAGTTTCTCGACTGCAGGAGATCGCACTTTCAATGAACACATAAACTTGGCTTTTGGACTTGGCAAAAGTCAAGTGAGTAGACGTTGGAACGAGAAAACACTATAGTGCGCACTGCAATAGGCCCAAGTCGAGGATGTCGTCATTAATATCGATATCGTTCCCATTTTCATCTTTGGACTTTGTTATGTCAAAGCACGATATAACTGACGCTATCATTAACCACATCTGCGTGAATTAGCATTGATGTAAGATTCATGGTTGTCATCAGCACTTCGTGAACTGTCAATCATGATGGGTAGAACTCACAGTAGAGCTGGCGATGTGTTGTCCGACGCAAATTCTGGAGGTGCAAGGAAGAGATCATACATCACCTTGAGAACAACGACTAAATTAGACATGTAACTTTAGTCTAAGCTCACCGACGGCCGAATTCATACGCCAGTACACGATTGTCGTCATTCAATACTTCGTCTTCATTGAAGAACCTGTCCGGCTTGAAGGAAAACGCATCAGGATAGACGGCTTCGTCGTGCGTCATTGCTCTGTGAAGTGACCTGTATCAATTTACTGCACAGACAAAGAATTACTGATTGAGACTGACCAGATGTTAGAAAACACTGTGGTTCCTGCATCAGTGTAGTATCAATCAGCACAACGTTAAAAAATAGGAGCGTATAAAGTACCTTCAGGTATCAAATATCCCTTAAAATAGTCATCCTCGATCAAGCGGTGAGGTAGACCGATTGGTAACGGAGGCCTAAGCCTCATCAACTCACGATATATGGCTTCAACGTAAGGCATTGACTTGCGATCGTTGAACGTAGGAAGACGCGTTGAGCCAGTCACACGGTCAATCTCTGCTTGGGCCTTCTTCTGGATATCTGGATTTACAGCCATGAAGTAGAAAAATGATCCAGTAGCCGATATTGTCTGTGATTCAGGTATTAGTAAATTTTAACGAATTGCATTGAAATTTGGCGTGAGTCACCGTACGGCATCTGATGCAGCTGATGGAAAGAAGATTGAGCAAAAATGCAGGGAGAAAGACTTAGATAAAGCGCTACTTACCGCCATTAACCGCGTATACAATGTTCTGGGTCGCCTGCTGCTCTTCTTCGGAGGCGCCAAAAGTTTGTTTTTTCTCAAAGAAGTCGGTGAAAAATGATGGGACAGCCGTGCCCTCTTCCTGATCCATATATCTTGAGCATCTGCATGATACCTACAACTTTCTTGTCGCACTCACGAAGGCCGTCTTCACCTGATCCATTGGGATTCTCATCACCTCCTCCGTCAGGCAACGCACTATTTCAGCTTACTTCCTTGAAGTGGCTCCAGGAAACCAAGTTGGAACGTGTTGAAGAAAAGGGAAAGTGTTAATCAAACTGCCACCCGGCACAAGTAGGCTTGTTCCAAGCTTCATGGCTTCGTTCGCTATAGCAATGTATGGGTCCTCGATGGACTTAATTTCAAGCCCATACATCATCTCCATCGTGAGAGATATGGAAAGCCTGTAGAGAGGAAAAGCAAAGATTCCATCAGAATAATATTCGATATATCATAGCTAAATCATTCACGTTTTGTTGTGGGTGTCGAAGTCCTCTGGAGTATCGTGTACGGCTCGAAGAAGTTGATGAACCTTTTTAGTTGAACAGGGCAGTGTTTTTGGGATGCTTTGAGGTTGAAGTTCTGTTGACTGATCTTGCGGTGTTGTCTCCATTCCTCTCCATACTTCAAGAAGTCGAAATTGTATTGCCAGCCCATCCTATAAGGTGTCAACCCTACCCAGATGGATATTAAAATTGTACCTCACAGCTTTAATAGAGGTATCACCGGCCTATCAGAGTAGATTCTTGCCCTCTTCTCAAATATTTCAATCGCATCATCCCGGCTATTGACGATAAGTACGCGGTTTCCCAGCGCTTCCGCGTAGAGAATAGAGCCTATTACAAGATATAATTAATGGAATGTCGCGAAAGAATGATATAAAATCCAACGAACTGTTGTATTTCTTTCCCCAATCAACATAGCATAAGGCAGGTTTAGCCACTGGGAAGTCGAACATGTTTCCGATGAGCGGTTTGGGCTTTGGACCGGGAGGGTAAGGTGTTTGGACTTTGGCACGAGCTAGAAAGTCGATGAATATCTTCAGTCCTAAAATCGCTAGAAGCGCATAGACCATAGCTATATAGTCAGCCATGTTGGTCGAGTACAGTCAAGAAGCACCAGTGGGTATTGAGAACAAGTGTGTAGGTTGTTGGGTTTAAACTAAAACATTGAGGTTTCCCACCTCGTCAAAATAGCGCTAATATCTCACACATGGAAGTATGAGGTAATGGCGGACAGCTGCAATTGGTGTAGCGTGAAGTTTAAAAACATGCGCGGTAGTCATTTGCAACTTCTCAAATAAACCTCAGATGAATATCCTCACAGCCATTTCAATTGAAGTTCTGTTAGACTGAATCTCTGTGAAACCGAAGTCAGTCAGAAATAGGGGAAAGGTTATGGTTACACTCACGGTACTGTCTAAGATAAGCTTATCATTCTCAGCCTTCAGGTCATCTATTCAAGAATCACAGGAATAGATGCTGTAGATACTTGTGGCCATTGATTTTAATTCAAGAATCCCATGACCAAGTATTTAGCGGTCAGATATTGGTCAGATGGTTAATTGGTACCGCACCTGGTGCTTTGGCAATGGACCATTGATTGAATCTTAGAATTTTCCGGCTGATATTATTGGCCCGCCCGGATGCCAATCAGTATCTTTCCTGCTACCACCGTTGTTTGGAAGATACAGGCAGACATTGTAAGCAGAAGGTTGGTCCAAAGGCGGGTTTCCATACTTAATTTAATGATTGGGTAGCTGTCAGAACCAACTCAGAACTTAGTCAGACCGTCGAACAAACGTCGAGGGTTGGTCGAGCGCATCTCAATATCATTATCGGATTCATGCTTACACCGGAGTTTTTCATTTGTTTCTCATTTGTTTCCCATCCACCAGTCTTGATCTGAGCTCTTGGTCGTTCGCGTTTATCTCTGTCACCATGTTCTTAACTTCACCGTTCAAATTTTTAAGTGCACCTTTGCGGAGAAATGTCCTGTTCAAGGCCATGCATGACCTCGTGACCCCGTTCACGTCTTGTTCTTTCTCTCTTTTCATCTTCGTTCATATCTTTCATCCTTTCAGTGTTTACTTGTCACCTTAACCTTCTCCCTCCCTTTCTCCTTGTTCATCGTTGTCCTCTTCCATACCATACTTCGGACTCCTCTCCCCTTGCATTCTCCTTCCTTGCAAGCTTGTTTCCATTGTCATTCCCATCTCATCATCTTGTTGTCTTTCGGACTTCAGCCCCTTGAATGATACATATTCTTCTTTCAGTTCTTACTTAACTGGTCTGTACGTAGTTTGGCTCTTCGTCTAATTAACGCGCTTTTCCCCACTCCGCTTGCTTGATTTCCTCTCTTCCGCAAACGTTCCAACCGTGCCCGCAACAACTATCTTTATCGGCGCACACGGTGCACCGTTTCAATTTGATTCAGATGGGATTCAGATTGTCGGATGTACCTTCTGAGCGGGATACTATTCAACTTACTCCCAATTGCCTTCATCTCTACACTGCTCACCTCTGCATAATGGATCAAGAAGACAACACAAGAACTTCTGCACCCTACGACTGCGGACTATCTATGGGCAGTCGCGGGCCGCAGTGGATCTAGTCAACTTTTATACCGGACCTACTTAAGTAACTAGTGGAACATCAGAACCCACAAGCTGTGATGGTCGTGGTTGATGCTGCCATTGGTTTTCGTGACTACACTTCCCGATTAATCCAAATCAACACATATGCTTTGTTATATAGATAATAAGGGTACTCGACGGGGTATCTAGCTATGAATCACCATATTTTCACATTCTTGACGGTACTCAATACAACGGGACGAGCTGTATCTTCCTTGTTGATCAAACCCTGTAATAGGCCGTGGATATTCAATAATCATGCGGGATCGATATCGTCCTGTCGAAACATTCTGATCCGATTTCTGATATCTATGTTTTCAAAACGCATTCATCTGCAAACATTCACCGACAATTAGGCGCAAGGCACAAGTTTGCTCATAATATCTCATAGCGTCTCATGGCAATCGAGATGATCATGTCGACAAGATGGATCTTCTTGAGTATCCAGTCTTTATGAAACGTTAAGGGCGCTATTCTTTTATTGTAATTAATGGACGACCTTGGCTTAACTAAGCAAACTGGACTCTACTAGTTACACACATACTTGGTCGGAGCTAGGTTGCATTACTAGAGTACACCACATCTAATCAAAGAGAAATTCAGGGTCAAATTGTGCAGAACATCGGACCATGGTGTGTAATATACTCTTATAAGTTATTACTGTATGACTGTTTCCTGATGGAACCGTACAGAGATACAGAATCCGCCCCCTTCTCGATGATCATTCAGTATAAGACAATATTCCTACAGGAAAATCAATTTTGGTGAGTTCTAATCTCGTTCCAGGGTATTTTTAAGGCTTATCATCTTGACAGTAACCTGCAATTTTTGGAAGGACTTAAATAATTACTGTTTGTATCGACTGAGTTGGTCCCTCTCGAACAATTCAAGAATCATCGACAGCAATAACATCCCATGTGCCTATACTTATTCTATCTAGGCCACGATGAAACAATTCTATGTGGTCTATGCTCCTTTTTAACTGCTTGATGTGCCTGGCGGGGAAAAGCAAGAACTCATTTGCGAGTGTGAATATTTGGACAACGTATGTAAAAACTGCAAACATTATTCAGCAGGACATCCGGCATCTTATGCCAAATTCTTATACTACGACAGAGTGCCTGAAATGAGGTCATGATACAGGTTAATCATTGTGTTCATCACCGTAAAGTGAATTGTTGATCATAAGTTGTCCCTCAATATTCAATGTTCAGGGCTTAGTTGCCCCTCAGCAATCTTCCACTGGTTCCCATAGGAGCTAACTCGATTCAGCTTTAATCGGGCTGTTAATCTGAAACTCACTTACTATTTTTTGCATATATAGTGGGATGTACTCAAATTTTAGGAAACAGTTCTCGTATTCTGCTGGTTCAAAGCTGTGCCCTGACCGTCAGAGGATGGACATCGCTTCTCTCTTCACTGCTTCCCGGATAGAGGAAATACAATTTGTTGTGTACGTGCGAGGTACGTGTGTTCACCGTTGAACTTATATTTGAATATTTGTCTGACTTGGTGATTTCTGTAGCAATATGTACGACAATCGTCATATATGATCACAGCAAGTGTTCCAAATCTCTTGTGATGTGGATTTAATCCATATTTCTACAGTCATTACGTTTCAACAGGAAGTGAGGATCATGTTAATCTACATTGGGTTGATATTGATCATCATGAATATAACTTACTAGGTCAATCTTATCTGGGTCAGACATGAAGCACATCCCCGATTCTAAAATTCTGAATAGTTTCTATACAGAATTCCCGATGGTCTCTGGTAAAGATCATCTTTCTACTGGTCTGCCCATGTTGTCGTTTCCTTTGGTCTATGTAGACTGAATTTCTCTAGAATCGCTATTTTTCTCTTGCTGGGATGATGTCAGTTTGGGTTGACTGTGT
Source organism: Psilocybe azurescens (assembly GCA_023853785.1). Lineage (NCBI taxonomy): Eukaryota > Fungi > Basidiomycota > Agaricomycetes > Agaricales > Agrocybaceae > Psilocybe > Psilocybe azurescens. The sequence continues at coordinate 9,881 of JAJIRX010000305.1, read as the reverse complement.
TGTTTTATACTGTATTAAATCTCAATATCTTTGTCATCCAGAATGTCAGGATATGGTGGTATGTCTCGATGTGGAACCATTGCCAGCCGCAGGATTGACAAGCCCATCAATTATTGACAAATTAGCTTATGGTCATCAATCCGCTACGGTGAGCTATAGACCTTTTCCTGGTGGTATCGGTATACTCATGCACATCCACAGATGTGAGCTTCCGTACATTTTGGTCATGCATATGCATGTTGTGACCTTCATTTGCAGGTGTACGTATAGGATCTCTGACAAAGTCGCCTTTTGTCATCAGAGGAGTATTCTGATTTTTGTACCAAGGTTTAAATCGTTATCAATGGGAAACCTGGTCTGGCATGGGGAGTTTATGCTCGCTCAGAGTGAGTTTGGATTCCTTTCACGCAATGTATTTGAACCAAATCTGTGTTTCATTCTAGTAATTTTTCAAATCAGACTGTATGCTCTTTATGGACTGAACAAGAAAGTATCCACAATGATTTTCTCCGTTTTCTTGGCTTGTTCGGCCATCTCTGCATGGGTTCTTAGGAAGAGCACATCTAATCTAACAGGTTCGAGAGTGCTCTATTTCATCACATACAAATTTGACATCTTGCTCTACTCAGGCTTTCTGATAGACATTCCGCAATTGAATATGACAATATGTTATCCAGCAGGTCTCACTTCTTTAATTAGAACCTTCTGGATACCGATACTGGTTTTTGAAACACTACTGTGCTCACTGGTCCTACTGCGAGGCTATCAATCCTCCAATTCTGGGGATTTGAAGACTAGTGGAAATCGGCTCATGCATATCCTTATCCGTGACTCTGTCATATATTATGTTTTGTAAGGCCTTCGTCTCCAGTATGCTCTCCATTGTATGTACTGACAGGTTGTTCAATTGTAGAATGACATCCACCCATTTGACCTCACTGATTGTTTCTTTTGCTGCTTCGGTAAAAATTTCCACCTTATTCCCAGGGCAATTCACTCTGATTATATTGACATCTGTAGAGTGGTTACTTAGCAGCTACAATCCCCTTCTCCCTTGCCATGTCTTGCGTTCTATCTTCTCGTGTGATCTTGAACATCCGTGCATTAGACAAGGAAAAGGAGAACCCCAATCTTCCCAGAATCATATAGCGGTGCAGACTGCCCCGAATATTTAAATTATTAGCCAACGTGTACCCGTAAGGTCAGGAATTATTATTTATGCTAGATGTGACGATCCGACTTTTTCCCACCTTCGTTATCTTTTCCTTTTATCTTATCTTTCGACTCAATGACTATTTCGCCGACATACCTATTTCCCCCTTTGATTGATGCCTTGAAACTCTTGGTAGATACAGTTATTTGTTACCTCTTCTATCCCAACCCTTTTTGGACTTTGATTATATTATACAGATCATCTCAGTAGTATAAATACAGGGCATATTGTAGCTAGCATTCCCCAGTGAATACAGAACACTTTTACCTGTCTATTTGTGCTCTCAAGTTCGCTACCCCTTTTCCCGTGTGCCAGAATGCAGCTATCGACACTTTGTCGTCATGATAGTCACTTCTGTCACATATTTTTGACAGTAACCTCTACTCTACTTGTATTGTGGGCCAAGGCTTTGCCCGGCATTACGAGTCCTTTTTTATTTTTACACCGTATTCTTTGAGTCTCGGCATTGGCAATTATAGTATTTGTGCCAGAACCTAAAGAAAAATATATTATATAATTGTTATTTCTTATATTATCAATGGTACTAAATTGTTGAATCCACCTCTGTCAGCCTTAGATCCAAACAGAACATCAAACTTACATAAAAGGGAATAAGTCAAATGGTCAAATGAGGAGTTGAACAGCAGACAGTCATAGGTGTGTCCAAAGAATGTGATTAGTTTAGTGGGATTTATTTTATGAACTATACATCTTAACAAAAGGGAAAATATAGTAAGTGGGGAATGAGTTAGAGAGGAATTAGCAAAAGTGATGTAAGTAATTCATGCATGCAAGTGAAAGAGTTGAACTCTGAATCACACAGAGAACACAATTCAGAGTGCATGCAAAGCTTATCAGATGGGCTCATGAACTACCATTGTGAATAAAAAGAATTGAATTCTTGAGTAAATTTAAGTGATTTCTTTTTTTCTCCACCAATAACTCTTTGTTACAATACTACTTGCTTCAATTTCAAACAGCTCTATACACTTTCATGTGTTCTACTGAGCAAGAGAATTCTCAGACTAAAGATAAGAGTTCTATTATGCAATAATAGGATTCTATTAAACATTGGCTCAGTTTTTGCAGCATTGGCTGCTGCTTTATTGCAATATCTGGAGAATTTTAAAACATTTTGAACTTCAGGTTAGTAGAGTTCTTTCAATATATCCCTACCACACTGACAGGCAGCCAATGCATCCTCATACACACCACATTTTCTGTTGACACCATTGCTGTCTCTTTCTGTATTTTTGGCTCCATCACTATAGCAGTCATTGACTTAGAAAAGAAACAGACTGGTTATTGATTGTATTTGTCCTTGGCAAATGGTATCATTAGTAGAGACATAACACATTAAAGTTACAGACCACAGCAATAGAACTATACAGATTTCAAAATATGCTGAAACACTAACAAATATTCTTGTTAGGCACAACCAAACATTACAGAAAGAAATAGTCTACCTGCCAAAATGTCTATTCAATTATTGGAGTGAACAATATATCCAAAGTCCAAAGAACAGAAAAAAAGGGATACAAAACAGGTACAAGATACTACAGAATATAAAAATATAGTCAAATACTGAGGACATAATATCAAGTTTGAATACACCAAGTTTCATTGTTCACAGTAAGGAAGAGGTTGAAAAGAAGAAAAACAAAGGTGTCATATAATATAGCAACATATACATAACAGAATCACAAACAATACAAACATCAAGACAACAACCACAGTCCATAGACCCTAGCTATGACTTGATAGAGGCCAAGGCCACATTGGAGCAGGTGCACACAGATGCACAGCACAATGTGAAAGAATCAACTGCAATGTCAGAATTCAATGTAAGTTTGTGCTATTATATTAACAAAACATTATCCACTAGCTGAAGACATTGTTGACAGGATGACAACTACCACACGGTGTTTGTCAAGCAACTGCATTCATGGCATGTAACAAGAAAACCAAAGATGATAAATAAGATACTCACCACATAACAGCATGAAACATGTCAAACCAGTGGCATTTAAGACTGGAGACATAGTATGGGTCACTATGTCCTTTGTAGCATATGTGAACAAGGACAATACTGCATCAATAAAAATTGTGCTGAAGGCATTGTCATTGATAGAAGAGAAGGTAGGCAACTTCTATGGCCTCACATTGAAACAAATTGTATTGCTATACAATGATATCAAAACAAATCCAATCAGAAACATGAAGCAGACTTACTGAAGACAATGCAGAAGATCATCATCATCAAAAGAAAGAGAGTATTTGATGAAGAGAAGAACATGTACCACAGCATGGAACACATGTTCATCAGCAGCTGAACAGTGCCCATATAGGTAACACATGTTAACTATTACAATCAACATTACATATTTGACATGTAGCACTACATATAATTTAATGTGCATATAGCACTATTGTTATAGTATATTTGCATTCCATAGATCCTTTGCCCTCATTCTAAAATTCCAGCTCAAGACTATTTTATTCTCTTCTCTTAAAGAACTGGCCAAATTGGCTGTACAATACACGCTTAGGTAGTTAATTAATCCATCTAGATAGTGGACACTTTCTTTTCTTGAAACTACATGTGATTTCCTCTTTAAATATGAATAGCAAGATTGCAGAAGGAAGCAATGCCTGTTTAAGCATCTCCAATAACTGAGCATTGCAGAGTCCACTTAGAATAAAACAAGCATCAGTCCTTGGCCAGATAACAAACTAGTAGTGTAGAACTTTACAGAATATGCTTTACAGTTGTAGAAATACTTTCCTGTATTTAAGAGAGTTCAAATGAGGCCAGAAGAATCTTAACTCATTTTACTACCCATTCTTTGTGTGAACTTTCACAAGATATTCATAAAACTTGAACTCATTAAAGTCTAAAGCTTCTGAACCACAAATTGCACAAAACATTACACTTACAGCTGAATCACCCTCTGAAGGACCACCTTTATTTTTTACTACTCAATCTATTTCATAGGTCTAGAGATACCCATTATGCTACTAGATATCTTACTTAGGATAAATTCAATCTTATCTAAGTGTTCAGATACATCTTAAAGCATGTATTCAAGGATCAATACACCAATCATTATATAAGTCATAACAACTATAGACTTGAAATGAGATTTACAAATACTATTTTTTTGTAGACAGTAGCAGTAAATAATACTATCAATATACACAGAAGCCAGTTATACATGTAAGGACTATATGAAATTATTGACAGATGACACAAAAGACTAATAATATGTTGCACCAAAAACACTGCTAAACTGTAGTCAGATCAAACAGCTACTTGACATTACAAAAGTGACTGAGCACCATGTGATTTTATATTCACAATGGATATTCATGTTAAGGCTATTTTAAAAACAAAGGATGGTCATATACCTTTCTAAATTTGCTGAAGCACTCATGTATATATATTCTTTATTATCTATAATTTTTGAAGTTCTACATTTCCTTGTTCACTCAAAATTGTGAGTGAACAAACATGTCAATGAAGAGTTTTAATATGTATGTCATGCAGTGCTCAGTCACTTTTTGCAATGCTGAGTAAGGATATACACTATGTAGGACTGCATATCAACACCAACAAGAGTATAAAACTGTAGAAAGACATGCAGGAAAATAAGCAGACATATCCCAAGGGCAATGGGGAGACAACAATGATGGGGGAAGGAAAGAGAAAGAAAGAAACTGTTACGATTTCAAGTTAGAGTCACGCAGTGTGCGTAATCTAACCACCAATCGTTGTACAAGAACAAGTTCAAGTTCAGGTAGAGCAAGTAAAGCAGAGTAGATTCTCAAGAACTAGCTAAAGAATACAGTAGATGCTCCCTTGTATAAATACTATGAACTGTACAGCTAGTTGAAACGAGATTGAATGTTCATCAGCAGATGTATATAAGAATAGAAGAAACAGATCAAGTTGAAATGAGTTTGAATGTTCATCAGCAGATGTATATAAGAATAGAAGAAACAGATCAAGTTGAAACGAGTTTGAATGTTCATCAGCAGATGTATATAAGAATAAGAGAAACAGATCAAATGTTCATCAAAAGATGTATCATAAAAGATGGAAGTGAAAGTAAAGTTCATCAGAGCGTACGATGATGTATCAATGATGTGAAAGATGACAAAGAAAAGGAAAAGAAAAGAAAAGAAAAGAGAAAAGAAAAAGAAAAAGACTTGTCATAACATTACCCCCGTACTACACTCCTTATGCCTCAGAAGGAGTGAAGTCCATTACTTCAGTGGGCTCAATAGTCTCCGTATGGTTTGCCTGTGGTGTTGGCGATTCTGGCGTCCGGCCGGGTGAAGAGGTCCAGGGCTTCAGGAGTTGACAGTGTTTGAGCGTAACGGGGTATGGCAGGTTGTTTGCCTTGCAGACGTGGGTTGGCGGGAGTAGAAGAGGAAGAAGCAGCGGGAGTATTGATGAAAGACATGTTGCATTGTTCTGGTAATTGGAGGTATGGTTTAGAGGTAGAACGACTTGGCCTTTTTAACTACTTTGGCGATCAGTGGAAGGCGTCGATGGAGCTCGCTCGACCAGATTTAGTTTGAGGCGTAGAGATCTGGCTTGGTGATGGGCAGCTTTAGCAGCAGCTGGGCGGTAGTTCTGTTTTGCTGTCTCCTTCCGATCAATTGTTTCGTTGTATGCGGTGAGAATTTCTCTTGCAGTGTCTCAAGCTCTTCCACAGTCTGATCAGCCAGAGGGGTAGCAAAGATAGGGGTTTCGAGTTGGTTTGTTTCGAGTTTCGAGTGAAAGAAGAGGCAATACGTCGGAGAAGGCGAGGCATCAGGGTGGTAGCGGTGATCAGAGTTTGTGTAATTGGTGGTATTCTTTAAGAGTCTCGTTGTCGCCGTCGAACGCTGCCATCTTTTTCCCACGTTGCTTCGGAGATAGGGAATCCCGTCCATTTGATAAGGTATTGATATTTTTGCTTTCCTTTCTTGGGTTTTCGTCCTGTCTTTCTGTGATTCAGAATGGTTTCGACTTCCCAGTGTTCTTCTTTATTTTTGATTTCGGGTGGTGGTCTAGGGAAATTCGGTCCGTATGTTTCTGTCTCGTTATATGGCATGAGTAGAGTGGCGTGGAAGACGCCATGGATCTTCCATATCTTGGGTATTTTGAGTCTGTAAGTGAGAGGTCCCAAGACTTCTGTGATTGTGAACGGGCCTTCTCGCTTTTGGTTTCATCTTTGAATGGTACCTCATGGAGATGTTGCGGAGTCTAGCCAAACTTTCGCTCCTTTCTCAAACGGTTTGAAGGTCGATTTTCGCCGTCGGCTATCCTTTGTCTTGCAAGTTCATGGGCGGCTAACGCTTCTCTCGATCTCTCAGGAGATGTTTGACCTTTTCTTCCACAGATGGGGCTTTGGTGTTCTCAAATGCGAGTGGAATGGCCAGCGGAGATGAACCTAGGGTGAGTTCGAACGGGTTTTGACCCTTTCGGAGTGTTTTCTGTTGTTGTGAGTGAATTCTAATGTTCCAACTGACTTGTTCCAATCGGTTGGGTGTGAAGAACAATAGATGGATAGGTAGGCTTCTATTTCTTGGTTGAATCGCCTGGTGGTTCCGCTCCTATTGGATGATAAGCCGTCGTTAATTTGGACTTGATCCCTAAGAGTTTCATGAGTTCTTGGAAGACCTTTGCGGTGAATAGGGGTCTCGGTCTGAGATAATGCTGTCTGGGAGTCCCAATCATTTGAAAAGATTGTCAAGTAAGAGTTGAGCTGCTCCTTCCGTCAAGTGCCTCTCCTGGTTTCCTTTCTTCCGGCAAGGTATTAAAATCACCCCTTAGTAAGCCCATGGTCTACCACGACCATGAGTGCATCCACAATCTGTCCTGCGCTGTTTTTAACCGGTGGTAAGTCGGTTAGAAAGTCCATTGAACAGTTTGCAAATGGTTGTGTAGAAGTTGGTCCAGCAATTGGCATGAAAGATGGGTGAGAGGGATTTCTGTTAATCTTGAATTGTTGACAGATTCCGCAGCCTTTGACGTATTGTTTTACGGAAGGATCGTAGCCCAGGCCACCAGTAATGTGCCTTTACTGCATTGTAAGTTTCTAGTTCTCCGGGTGTCCTGCCGATGGTAGATCATGAAAAGATTTTACAATTTGTTGGCGTAGATTTTGGTTCTTCGGTATATATGTTTTATCTTTATAAAAGATAACATTTTTCCCATTGAATTCCTCCGTTTTCCAGTCGTCAAGGTCGGTTCGTAAGTTCGATGGTCCTTTTGCAATAGAGCCTTCAAGACTTCTGCAATATCTGTGTCGAATTCTTCCGAATCAATGATTTTTGTTGTAGTTCGGTGTCGATTAGATTGACGAAAAGTTCTTCCGGTAGTAGAGTCACATCTTCATTATCATGGTCTTTGTCTGGTATAAAATCTGGCCTTCGATAAAGCATCAGATTGAATCATTTTCGCTCCGGGCATATGGATTAGTTTCAGATCGAATTGATAGGTATAATGACCATCGAGCTTGCCGTCTGTTCAGGTTTCTTGGGCTTCTGAAGTAGGTCAGATTCTTGTGGTCAGAATGGATGATCGTCGTATGTTCAGATCCTTGAATAGTGTCTCCATTCCTGTAATGCTCACAATTGCCAGGAGTTCTCGATCATAGATTTCATAGTTCCTTTCTGTCGCAGAAAAGGTTTTGAAATGAATGCACATGGGTGTCTTTCACCGTTACCATCGAGTTGAGTCAGAACGGCTCCAGATGCATATTTAGAGGCGCCATTCGATTTGAAATGGTTTGCTCGGGTCTGGCATAGAGAGAACCGGTTCTTCTGTGAATCGTTGTTTTAGTTCGTCAAATGCTCGTTGAGCGCGTCCGTCCATTCGAATTTCTTGTCCTTCTTTAGGAGATCGTTCAGGGTTGTGCCACCATAGAGAACTTCCTGATGAATTTTCGGTAGAAATTTCCAAATCCCAGGAATCCTGACTTGCTTTACTGTGGTGGGTGCGGGCCAGTCTCGGATTCCTTTAAGTTTTGATTGGTCCATGGAGATTCTTCCTTCTTCGATTATCATTCCCAGATATTCGACTTTCGTTGTCTGAAGACGCATTTTTCCGGGTTTTGAGGTATAGGTCGTTATCCTTTAGCCTTTGCAGGACAATCCGCTCGTATCTTGCCAAATCTTCTTGATTTTCAGCAAAGATTAAGATGTCGTCCATGTAGATAATCACAAATCCTCCAGATATTTCGCTTCAAACAGCCGAATCCATCATGGATTGAAAAGTGGCTGGGAATTGCATAATCCGAAGAACATAACTGTGGGTTCAAAGAGACCTCGATTTGTTTTGAAGGCAGCTTTCCGTTGATCTTCCTTTCGAATGCGAACATTGTTGTATCCTTGTCTGATGTCCAGTTTGGTAAAGAATTTCGCTCCTTTGAGTTTGTCCAGTAGATCAGGGATCCGTTGCAAAGGGTAGGCATTCTTTACTGTCCATTCATTTAGATATCGATAGTCTTGACAAGGTCGCAGTTTTCCATCCTTCTTGGCTACGAAGAAAAAGGGCGAAGCAATGTCTGATTCTGATCTGACGATATATCCTTTGTCTAGCATTTCTTTAAGAAATTTGTCCTGTTCGATTTGTTCTTCCGGGTGAGGCTGTAGACCTTGCATGGTTTTGGTTTGAATTCAGGTTTCAGTTCGATTTTGTGGTCCCAGGGTCTTGAGATGGGAAATCGATCTGCTGCTTTTTGTCAAAAAGTCCGAGATAGTCGTGGAGGTCCGGGGGAATAAGTTCTTCCAGAGGCTTAGCAGGTGTCCTATTTTCGTGTTCCATTGCCAGAGTTTGTGAAGCTGTGTTTTGCATTGATCCATGCCTGGTCCAATTTCTTGAGTCTTTGGCTTCGATAAAATCTATTACCAAAGTGTTGAAGTCTTCGAGTGGGACGTCCGTGGTGTCTATGATCGGTTCAGTTTCTTCCAGTTCTTCTTCCACAGTAGTGTGGTGATAGATTTGGAAACTCTCCATTTAACTTTTCCAGTTTCCCAATCAATGTCGGTTTCGCTTGAAGCCAAGGTAGTCCTAGAATAATTTTTTGTCGTCCTAATCCAGAGACAAATAGAATTTCCTTGTTCGTTCTGTTCCCGATAGTGAGATTGAGTTCTACAAAGTAGAGATTGTTCCTTTCTTGTTGAGAGTTCCATCTACGTTGTACACCGTGAGGCTCCTCTTCAGGTTTTTTTGTTCAAGTCCTAGTTTTCTAGCGTAGTTTTGGTCGATGAATTTTCCACCAGCTCCAGAGTCAATTAGACCCAAGGTTTCGACGATTTGTGGCTTTCCGTTTTTTATGGCAGAGAAAGAAATCGGTAAATGCATAGATTTATTCTCAAGTGTAGCCATAAATACAGAATAGATGCCTAATCGTGGAGAGACCGACGTCGATTCGGTTCTCCGCTTTAAAAATCCTCAGTGTTGTTATCCTCCTCCTGGTCTCCCATCGCCAAACTCTCGCCAGTTCTCTCTCTCCTCCATGTTCAACTCCCGGATATGGGCATGAAGGTCCTTTGGTGTCCATTTCTTCTTCGGCGCTTTCCGGATGAAAGGATTGTTTCTCTTCTTCTGAGGGCAATCTACTGCGAGATGTCCTGTTTGTTTGCATCTGAAACAAGCCCTTTTTTCATAAGG
>JAJIRX010000304.1:0-36507 GCA_023853785.1 Psilocybe azurescens | reverse complement strand
ACCTCCTGAAGAGTTCTGTGAAAGGCCATGCTTGAATTTGACCAAAAACCGATAAACCTTTGTGAGGTAAGATACTGTAGAGATTTTTTTACGTTTAGAACTGACAGAGCACTGGTTAGTGCGAGCATTACAGCCCAACAGGTAATCAGGATCATTTTATTCAGTATCTGGGAGAACCACGTATGACACTAGATTACCTGGATGCTCATTTCAACGAGGATTATGAAGAATTAGAAAGAATCAAAAGGTTGGCCTGGAGGAGAGGTTATGGTCCACTTGTGGAATGTTCAACTGTAACAAACTTCTCATCCCAACGTGTTTATTGTTGTGAGTACCATTATCTGTACCGATAGCGCTACCAATGATCTTAAACCCAATGATATTCTAGCCAAAGACCACCGAGATACAGACCACCAGCTCGTGCAGCTCGTTATGCAACGACTTCCGTGTGATGCAACTTATCACATTTACGAGCCTTTGCCAGTGTACCGCAGGTCTTGTCCATGGGTTCTTGTGGTCTGCAAAAGGCGTTCCACCCTCACCTGTACCGATTCCACAGAAAACTCCCTCTCATTCACTCTGAGCTAGATGCCTTGCTCAAGAGTCTTGACAATGACCTAGCTGATTTAACGCCTCGCCGATTCCTGTGCCATCCCTTGCTCAAAAGCTTTTTATGTTCTCAATTGCCAGATATTCCACACCCTACACTTTCAGATCTCCATCTGTCACTGCAAACCGATCACACTTAAAGCATTATGTTGATCAGGCCAAAGAAAATCATTTCCCAAAGGGACGGGATGGGAAGGTAAGCAGTTGTGTCGTTTATACATCTACCCTCTTACTTACCATTAGCATTCCAGGGTGCAGCACCTCAAGCGACATCAAGACAATGCCTTACCACCTGAAGACCACTACATCCGTCGGATTCTTCAGATTTCACAGTCTGCCACTGATATTCATGAGGAAGATGAGTCTGAAGATATACTGGAGTCACTCCGAATCATAGTTTGCATGAGCAAAGAAGGCAGCAGGTGCCTCCTTGCAGCTCAGTACATCCAAAGCGATATTGGTTTCAAACGTGTGGTTGGATTTCATGAGTTCGAAATTGCATGCATGGATAGACGAGCAAATACAAGTCAGTTTGGGACCATTATGTTTTACTCGTTGGAAATCTGGACTTTGTGTTGACTGATTGATACTCTCCACACTCAGGTGTCATTTTTTGCAGAGTCTTTCTGAACCAACAAACAGCAGTTGCTCATCAAACTGTTCTTGCGGAAATTGAAAACATTGTCCTGCAGGATACTGGTTCCCTCACTTGATGGCGACATATTCACGCAGCCAGCATAGATGAGACAGAGGGGATGGTCATTCATTGGGGCGGTGATCAGCAGGGCGGTCAGGCAAAAGGTATTCCTTTTTGATAACTATGATTTATTACAAGCTTATGGCACTGCGACAGGTATTGGCCTTCATCTTCAGAAAATAGCACAGAAGTACCCTGAAAACGCGACCTGCATGAGCCTCATCGGTTTTGCATTCACTTAGTCCATATGAACACCTTCATCGCCTTTTCGACTTTGTACTGTACACAGAAAACGTAAACATTCGCAAGCTACTGGTGCCCGAAAATGTTCGGAACCTGATGCGTAGCTTAATATGTATGGAGCATGATGACTGGGATGGTACGCTAGAAGCCATTATGGAACACGGAGGCAAAGCTGCAATAGGCAAGCATCCTCTATTTTTAATTTTCATTGTATCTGCTGATGTATAACTTTAATAGACTGGGTTCAGGACAAGTTGCGAAGCAAGTTCGCATTTCAGGCAATGTGCTGGGAGAAGAGCCATATCCCAAGGGAAATCTGGAGGGCTGGTGACACAACTACCAACCTCATTGAGAGTGCTCATTCAGACGTCAACCGTGGGAAGGAACTTATTGCACCCTGGTTGGGGAATCAAAAAGGCCAAGTTTTCGATACGATGAAAATGAGAACACTACAGGTGATGAGAAATCTACATTAAAATTAACTACGTCCAATTTATAACCTTTTTGCCCGGCATCTGAAGAAGCAGGAATATATCCATCTTATCTCTGGTCATATCTCCGAAAACGCTGACTAAGAATCTCAAACGAAAATGTAAGTCAAGACAAAAAAATATTATCAATCTTATGAAGCTGTTTCAGTTAATGCTCATCATCATGCTCTTGATGCTCAAGACACCAAGATAGAGCAGCATAACAAGAAGCTCTGTGTAGCACATGAAAAAATCAATAACGCCCCACCTGAAGGTTGTTGAATGTGCAGTGACCCTTGGAAATATTTCCCTATGCAAGAGGCTGAACGATACCAGCACGCCTCCGAGTCTCTCAATAAGGCGCAAACAACATTGACTCATGCAGAAGCAGTTTACTGGAAGCAAGTTGACACAGGAAAGGCACTTGTCCAGACAGGTTCAGGGAAGTTAGGTATTTGTCTTCCTGCTGCTTAGCCATGTCCTTGAAGCCAAACCTCTGGAAAGAAAGAGCAGATAGGTTTGGGTAGGTATTTAACCAACGACTTGTCAGAATAATTTACGAGAGATAGCACAATGTTACGAGCTATATACCTTAGTCTACTTTGGCCTACCTGTTGGTTAAATGTATCAAACGAGTTGCTGAGTGAATTCTTGAGAGTGAAGACTTGAAAATTAAAAAGGCCTGATATAGTCTATGTTCTATAAGGACGCAAGCAAGAGTTATTTAGTTGAAGAGTTCATTTAAAGCCAACATGACATTTTCGATAGCACGTTGGAATCTCACTTTCGTAACAGAAATATGTCAAGAAATAACAATTTGCAAGCTATAAATATAAATGTACATTTTTAATAGCTATGCGAAGGTAAGGAAAGGAGAGAAAAACGATAGACAATAGTCCAAGAAAATGATAGATGGGAGTGACAAGAACAGTTCAAAAAGAAAGAAAGAGACGAGATGAGATGAGATGAAATGTGAGCGGGAAAAGACAGGCAGGGAATAGTGAGAATAGTGAGCCGAATACAAACAAGAAAGGGTATTAGAAAAATTAGTTGCCTACAGCCTCACCCATCTTCCCCCGACACTATCCTCCAGATTTGGAACATCATTTTCCCTTCCCTTTCCCTTCCCCTTCACCAAGGTTGCTCCAACTTCACCGAGATCCGGGCATTCACCAATATCATTGAGATGGGCCTCAGTGTGCTGGAAATGTTCGCGACAGCTTGCAAGATCGACAGTCAACATAGGCTGTGGTTATGACAACAAATACATCCATAGGGACACCCATTTGCGAGTTCCACTCCAGGAAAGCGATGCTGATTGGAGTGTCAAGGAACTCCTTTGCTGTCTCAGCAAATGCTGGATCAGCAAAGGACCTCATCTTGAGGGCTTGAAGAGTATCGGTGTCGGCATCCTTCTTTGATACTGCAGACAAGATTGTAAGTTTCAAACTTCGACAGATAGACAGATCAAAGTCATGACTTACTGGTTAACTCATTGGACGTGCTTTTGCAGCAGCTGTCTTGTGGATCAATATGGCGGTTGTAGCCATCAGGAGAGAACATACAACCACAGACATCACACTTGACTGATAGTTCAACTAGGGCCTGGAGTGACGACTTCGGAACACCCAGAGTGGAGTTCAATTCACGAAGTATGGAGCCAACAGTGGTGGTGAAAAAATTGAGGTTTTGGTAAATGCGATTGGTGCACCCAGGGTAAAAGACGATCATCATAGGCTTGTAAGACAAGAGGGGTGCTGTCAGAGTCCCATGCAATGTGAGCGGAAGGGGATTCTGAAAACAAACAAAAAAGAAACATTGTTAGAATCACACATAAGATATTGAACATCTTCATTTACCTTTATATAAACCAGATTTTTGTTATAAAACAATTCGGTCATGAGGAAAGTATCTAAAAGCAAAGGGTTACAGTCCATGCATACAAATATCAGCAAGGTTACATACCAGAGTTTTTGCGTGCAGTAGCAACGGCCTCTGTAAAGAAGCTACGCACAGTTGCAAGTTGGCTCAACAATGTCATAGGGCGTGGAGATGGCCACAATCGATGCTTGCCAGGAGATAGATTTGGTAACAACCTAGGATTAAAGTTTGGGGCGCCTGGGATGTTTTGAGAGCTGGAGCTGGAGAAGACCGGTCCTTTGAAGAGGGGCACAGTTGGAGAAGAGGATACCACAGAGGGGTTCTCGAGGAACCAGCCCTCGGAGCAAGCATGTGTTCAACCTCACTTGTGGATGACGTAGACGCTTTCGATGGGCTGGAATCGGTAAGGCCAAGTAAAAAGTCCTGATCGTCTGAAAAAGGCTGTAAATATCAACATTGATGACTATAACTTAGAATCAAAACTTACAGGCATATGATTCACGCGTCTCAGCTGCTTCATCGTCATCTTGAAAGGCTGATTGGAAGGTCAACCTGGTTGATAGAGTAGTGAGGGTCAAGAAATACTGACAAGTGTATTCGTCTATCTGCTCCTGTGTTTGCAGTATTACAGGAGCTTTGAGACGTGGTATGAGAACTGGAAATAACAAAAAAGGTGAAAGCGGTAAAAACAAGAAGAGAAGGACATACCTATAAAGTTACAGGGGTGTGTATCACATCGGAAAACGTCCTCGTACCATCCTTGATACATCACCCTTAGATGTAAGGACATCGTAAAGTGCTTCAGGTCCTTGGACTGGTCGGCAGCATGGGGACACAAAGGGGCCTCATAGCCATCACACAGGTTGCGGAAGCCAGAGGCGGCAACTTCATGGAAAGTCCCACTGGGCGTAACTCGAATAGGTCTAGTGCAAAAGCAGATCGTCAAGAAGATATCACATTTAAAAATCGGTCATTTACCGGGCGTACAGAACCCATGAGTCAGTGGCCAACTCATATGTGACCATCTCCCCATTGGTGTTGTGATTTTGAAGCTCACGGTAGAGCTCGCACTCTCGAATGGCACGCGGTCCATGAGAGACATGGTGGTTTTTGAAAAGGAGGCGACGAACTGATGGCATAATGAGGTGTTGGAGTGTTAGTATAATAAGGAAATGGGACAATGGTGGAACCTACAGAGTGCAATTGGTTCTGCCCTATTTATCGCACAGTTGAAGATAACATCTCAAGTTCAGAGTTGAAACTTGAGCTCTTGAGACCAAAGCAACAGAGAACGAGGCCGCGGGGATCAAAAATTCGTTCTAGGAAGCGCAAGTCGGTGCGCGTCGTGCATCCCGCCCAGAAGATCATAGACAGTGAGTGAGATAGAATGGAAACACGAGGTGGAAACAGGAACGATGTCGGTCGGCGGCGCCGGCCACACGTGCAGAAATATAACACAAACCAAATGTGATTGTTCACATAACATTTGGTTGCAGCTTATTACCTAAATAATGGGAGCTAGCAGGACAAGGAAGGAGTGGCTGGCAACGCTTCCCTGTCCTTCCAGCCTTCTCCTTCTTTCATTTGATGGGATCGAATAAGACCAATCGTCAGTAGACTCATAAAAGGCGCATATATCTCACATAGGACATACCGAAATGAAAAAAGAACCTCAAACATGGCATGCCAATCGCTCTTCGTTGCAGGGACAATCGGCGGAGTGAGCAGCATGTGCACCGAGATCACGAGTAGCACCATCTTCGGCTTGCCGGCTTCTTCGCCGGTTCGACTCCTTTTCCACTTTTGTGTACCCTTCTGTTGCGCGATCGAATGTGTCCCGAAGCGGAATAGATCCTTGACGCGCTGTATATCTATACCTCCCCTTCCTCTTCTTCCCCTTACTCCTTCCTTCCCCCGGCCTCCTTCCCCCTTCCCCTCCCCACCCTCAAAATACACAACAAGCGTCACAGGCACTACACAGTTCCTACACATCCCAACCGCCTCATTCACAGGACTCAACGCACTATTATGCTCCAGCGCATATTGCAGCGGGGGGTGTCAGGGTGACAATGAGCGAGAGCAGGACGGGACGGCGTCGGGTGAAATTGTTAGGAATGCATAGATCGAGAGGAGAAGCGTGTGTAGGGGTGCAGAATGTATACTCTATGTAAGGGGCGGAGGGTGATGAGCAGCTTTGAGAATGAACGAGCACGGGGAGAGGGTGCACTGTTTGCGAGGTCACATGACTATTGAAGCCGCGTTCGGCTTCATATCCATCCCCCTCCTCATCCCTACTACCACTCATCTCCCCATCCCTCGCACACCTCCAGCGCATCGCGCTGCACCAGTCCCAGAACGAGTAGTGGAAGCGCTGACAGCCCCAGCCGGCAAATCCGCGTGGATCTCATTCGGACTATTAGTGAACAAATTATAAAGGTCGTGTTGCGCCTGCCAAGCGGGAGTGCAGATTTCCTGCTGTTTCCAGCCCCAGCTCCTGTGTCATGTCCCTGTCCCTTGTCCCATTTCCGTTTGTGTTTGGAGCTATTTGCCGTTCCGCACGGATGTTGTGAAAAATGACATAGCACCCAGAGCACCTGGGCCTCCCGAGGGTGCGGTGATGCGAAGCGACGAGGGCCCAGAGGAGGTGGCCGACTCCGTGAACCCGCCCGTCATCCCTCTTCATCGACCCCGACGACTGTACGAGCGTAGAGCTCAACGTGTGCGTCCTTAAATCACCTTCATCCCCGTCTCCTTTCTGTTTGTCGTCATCTGCGAAGTCCAAGAGGAGCGGCGTGCCCTCATCCTTGGTGTTGGGATCTATGTCAAGTCAGAGCATGGATGCAAACGGCGGGGTCGCGGATGAGAGGACAGGTGGTGTGAGGATGATGTCTGCCCGCGAGGAGGCTTATGTCGTAGCTGTGGGACCTGTGAGAGGTGGTTAGAGGGATGCACGCGAGTGGGTAAGAGGACAGACGGTGATTGACATGGGGGTATAGGCGAGAGGGATAGGGTGCATGTGAAAGGAGTGGAGCAGTGCGTAAAACAAAAGCAAAGCCACATACCACCATTCCAAGCGTATTGGACATCATCAAATACATCAGCGCGAGTCCGAGGATAGCGTTCTTGTTATCGTCCGAGCCCCGCGCGGGGTCAGGCACCGAGAGGACGGGGCTCTGCATGAGCGCGATCGGGAGTGCGTTGGGGTTTATGAATATCGCGTTGGCCATGACGAAGCTCCTGACTATGTGACTGAGTGTGTGGGAGTAAGCTGGGGTCGATTTAAGTGCGGAGAGGTGAAAGAGAAGCGGGGGCGAGTAAGGTAAGATGTGGTGGGAGTATACAAAGCACTTGTGAATGAGGGAGGGATGAAAGGAAGGAAACGGCAGGACAAAATGCGAAAAGAAACACGAATTGTGGAAAGGAATAACGAACACAGGGAAAAGGAAGGGTGGGGTGCACGTACTGCTGCAAATTTCTCAACCTGAGCCTCCATCCCAGAACGCGGCCTACGACCATTGAGGTGGCGGCGACGATGATGAACCATGTCGGAATCATCTAGAGCTCCTTAAGTTTCTGTGAAAAGGTCAATTAGATGCAGCGTAAGTCACATTACAAAGAATGATGGAAAAACTGCTCATCATGTACACTTACCGGAAGACAAGTAAAAAAAGACTTTTGGAGAAGAGGAGTGCGGGTGTGAAGAGCGATACATTAAGTATGTTCATTTTCTATATTTACAAACGTCAGTGATATATAAAGCACAGCCTTGGAACGAACCAGAGATAGTCAGGGAGAGTATATGCGTACCTCTTGAGCCTTCTTATCCAGGATACTGTCTTGCCAGGATGTACCCGACAGCACATGGGAAGAAGACCTCGAGGATGGACCGTCATAAAGGGAGAAACGATAAGGGCTCAGAATGAGGTATTCCACAGACGATAGATAGCGGAGCATGTCGGAGAGCACGGTATAAAAATACAGATGAGAAAAGAACAGAACCATACGGTGAATACAGCGAGGAGAAAATCACTGAACCACCCATCTCCTGGTTCAGATAAGAGCGGTATGCCGACCTGCGGATGCTAGGTCCTGTGCATGGAGGTGTATTGAGCGTCGGACGACATCGTCCACCGTTATATACTGGCTGTATACGTTCATTGGATCGTGGTAGTGTGATTCATTTGAGTGGTATGCGTGAATCTGGCAGTGTCATTGTTTGAAATTGTTTAGGTGAGGTCTACACGTGATGAATGGTCTAATATATATATATATATTTAACCGTTGTGCTAGCAATGCATCACAGAGAATGTTTTGTCTTCCCTTCAAATCGTGAAAAGCTCTCTCTTTATTTGAGAATACATCCGTATTGTGAATGACATGTTCTAATACCCACTTATGTCTCTACGCAATCTCGTCAAGACTCTCAGAAGAGTTTACCCACTTGTTATATCCTCGTCATGGAGAGAAGCAACAGAAAACAGAAAATCATCGATCAAGAAGTGATATGGAGATGGTTATTAGCTCGCACAAAGAGCTTAGGGCTGCCCGTAAGGGTATAGTTGAGCGCAGGAGGTATGTATATTGTTGGCCGTTGCCCTGATTTCGGTGTAGTGGGGCCTTCTGCTAATGCATATGTTCGGTTATGTGTATTACTGATTCTTCTGCGACATTAGTAGCATCCGCGTCAGCGTCAACTTCTCACTCTCACCCTCAACGTAATTGGGGCCATATTTCGCATCAGAAACCACAATTCTAATTATGTAGGCGTTTCTCGATAAATCGAATTTCTTGTACATTAAGATGACTTCAAACGCTGAGCTCTCTGCTGTCTCCTGTATCCAGACCATCTTGTGGCGTGCTGTAACTGGAAGTAGTCCCTGCCTAAAACTGTTTATTAGTCGGTCGATCATAACAGCGTTAACACAGAGCTACGCAAGACAGAATATAATAGAGCCACTATCACGTTGACTTTGATCGTAATTTTTTGCACACTTCTACTTCACTTTTGCGGGGACAAAGTTACTTCGTGTGGCAAAAGTGAGTAGAAGTGACTGTTTTAACCACCTTGTAACACCACTCAGAACAGTTGAAAAGGTTCAAAGAGTGCGGGCACATCGCAATCTCAAGTAAATGCGGTGACACCCACATTTGGGAGTAACTTTTTGACAAGAAAGCTTGATCACAGCCATGTCCATGATTCAACCGAGTAAAGGTACTAGAAAGTGCGCTAACGAAGCTATAATTATTCTCTCTGATGTTCCAACAATAACGCTCTCACTTGACCAGGCTCCAATATGAGCATCGCCGGATTCGACATAGGAGGAACTTGTACAGTGACCGGTGTACCTTTGAGAATAGGATATCACTGCATTCCTGTGCATAGCTTCCAGCTTTCCCTGTCATGGTAGTTGCACTGTGGCTAGTACTAAAACTGTACATGCATTTGTGCGGACTCCGTCAGGAACACAACACCGTCGTGTAGTCCGACTCTGATATACCGTGATAATGTACTATGGGCGAAATAGGTGAGTACATTGTTCCTGGGCTTTCCTTAGTCCTAATGGTTTCAAGATTATCAGTGCGACTGGGTTACAATTGACAAACATTGCAGACACGTTCATCCTGTGAATCTCCTGTTTGGACGGTATCTAATACGATACAGTGGTCTTCATATGTCTCATCCCCTGAGGAGGTCAAGAAAAATGTCTTGTTGACATCAGTGAGACTGGGTCGCAATTAAAGGGTAAATTTAGACATATACAAGGATTAGATGCCAGTGCATGGCAGTGTATGGCGGTGCACGTCGCTGTGTTGCACTGCATGAAAACTCAAGGGCACATGGCCGTGCGAATTAACTCACCTTGTGTGCTGCACCACGCCGTGGGCATTGTCAGCAACTGTTTCTTCCTTTGCAAAGCCCTAGTACAATGCCCAAAGATGAGAAATATTCCGCAATACGCGCTCATCGTACCCTCAACTCGGGTATGCAGCAGTTCCAAGGTGCAAGGAATGTCATGATTAATGGTGGAAACTTTCGACAAGTAGTAGAAGAGAATTACTACGATGGAGGAAGGGATGTAGGTGAGCGGTAGTAGACATCATATACCGAGCATTTATACTCATTATGGAGTGGTAGGACTGCACATTCTGGGGCAGCATATCGCAGCTGATGCGATGTATAACTCTGCCGAGCGATTCCCTCCCCGAAATGCCACCCCGGCACTCGCGAGAAGATAATCAGCACTATACTCGGCTGGGTCAACGACCCCAGTCCCAAAGAACGGGCACTTTGGCTTAACGGACCAGCAGGTGGCGGCAAATCAGCCATCGCCCACTCCATTGCCGTTCTTCTGAAGGAGATATCAGAGGATAGCAAGTATGCTGGAAGCTTTTTCTTCACCAAAGATGCCGTTGGACGTGGGGATGGTACAAAGCTATTCTCGACAATTTCATACCAGCTCGCCCTCAATTTCCCTTCCTTTCGTGCCCAAATTGACGCTGCTATGCTTGATAATCCCACTCTTCCGACTGCATCCATCGACGTCCAACTCCGATGCCTCATTATAGAGCCATTACTACGTGTCACCGACTGGCCTGCACACAACCCCACAGTCATTATCGATGGTTTGGACGAATGCGCTGGGTCAAAACGCATGCAGTCCGAAATCCTCTCACTCTTATCCAAGGCAATCACCGAGTACAATATCCCCTCCGATTTCTCATTGTTAGTCGTCCAGAGTACTGGATTTCCGACTCATTCGAAATCGGACCTCTGGAACATGTTACAAAATCAGTCTGCCTACGAGATGATGAGAACACGTATAGGGATATTGAGAGGTACCTTCGAGAGGGATTCAACAAGATTTACAACGAGAATATTCTAATAATGTCTTCTACCCCCGTCCTTGGCCTCCAGATCATATTATCAGGCGGTTTGTGTATAGCGCTTCAGGCCAGTACGTTTATGTATCCACTGTCTTGGAATTTGTTGGCGCCTCGTCCAATTTCTGTGACCCCCGAGAACAACTCCACATATTGATGACACCTGGACCACATCAAGCATCGGCATTTTCGGATCTCGATAAACTCTACGCCACCATCCTGTCATCATATCCTCGTCCAGACACAATGAAATGTGTCCTTGGTGGTCTCTTGCTCGAATTGAGCGAAAAAATGATTCAGGAAATGCTAGGAGTTGATTCGGGAGAAATTCAACTGGTGTTGAGGGCCTTAAGCTCCTTGATCAAAGTATCCAAGGTGGAATACTCTGAGGAATTCCGTGCGCTAGAGCCAATCTTTGGGTCTCCATTGGTAGAGGCACCAATTTCGTTCAGTCACCTATCGTTCCGCGAATTTCTCGAGGATGAGTCAAGGTCAGGAGAGTATGCAATTGATTTGAGCGCCGTTGGGACTGAGTTTATCTGCGCCGTGCTCAAGCTCGGGGTCGATATTGTTGAGGATAATCCACGGGCCGAGCGGACTATAGAACGGTAAGTGTCTTAGCATTTTTATGTTTGGTAAATATATAAGGAGATTGATATACACATTTTCTGACAGTACGGGACTATTGGTCTATCGTAATATGCTCAATAGATATGAGTATCTGTCGATGTTCATCAGATTTGATGTGAGATCTATTGCCAATGTATTAGAGGAACTTTGTGAAAGCCTTCGCAAGACCATTGCCTGCAGACCTTCGCATGTCGCCCAACCAAGTCATCTGTACTGGTTCACGACCTCTGTCTTGGGTTTTATTACCGACAGGGAACTTATGCTGGCCTCGGACGGTCAATATTGGCGTAAAAGGCACCTACACCTACTTCAGTCTCTCACAGACGTTCTCACCATTGCTCAAACAATTTCAGCACAGCAGATCATTGACCGATCACCCAAAAACTCAGCAACCTTCGCATACCTCGATTTATACAGTTCTTACTCTCCTCTCAGCATGGAGACTAGCATCAAGGATATCTCGGAGTTCATGAATATAGGTCTGGATACCATTATATCTGATCTCCAACACCTCCCCGACTTGGTATACCTTAATTTGCACTACGTTGACAGAGGGACTTTATGCTATATATATATGGCTCCTGTCTTTTTGGCCGTGCGTCGCAAGGTCCAAGGCCAATGTCAGGAAAACCAACATGTCGGAGCATGGGACCCTCAGATAGTAAGTCTCAGTGCTCATCACTTTGACAGGATATTCCGCAGAAATGTTTTCCAATCCTTGGTTCGACGTCCATTTGAGGAGTGTGTGTCTACTGCCGAATGCTTCTTACGACACAGTCGAATTTCGGACATACACTCCAAAGAATACTTTGAAGATCCGAAGAAAATGCAAATATTCAACATCATCATGGATATATCTTTCTGGGATCGTTTACACGATATCAATAAAGCCTCAATTACATTGATATTGGGAGCGTTGTGCTGGTTTAACAGGCAGATGGTGAGTGTCAACATCATCATATTCTGGTCACTGATTTACCGCTTCCATCTAAATACCAGACAGAACCCAGCAAGGACGTTATCAGAGATCACGATAGTCGCCTTCCTCAAACAATGCTATACGTTGCCAAACGAATATTCGAAATCTGCTACTTGCGATACTTCACAAACCCCTATTACTCTAATCTTTGGATGATCAGTAATAGAGACGAAATTCCGTCTGTATCATTACATATAACACCTCCACCCCATGACAGACCCTACTCCATCATTGAGGAGAGAAATCTGGATCAATTGGCGTTTCCGATTGCTGGTGTCAAAGCTGTCTTTTTACACAGATGGATAACTGAGTTCCACGAGCAAGTGTTTGAGAGAGAGAGAAGTTCAGTCATCAGCCCTTACGACTGGTATCCTCATCTATCCGCATTCCTTCTCACCATGCTCGTAAAAATCAATACGCTGCGCTCAACGCCAATTTCGAAGAACACTGGGGAGAATCTCACAGAAATGTTTTCTACCGTTTATCAAGTGTCTGCCATATGCGATTCCAACACAGCAGAACTTGAATGCGCTACGTGCACTGCATTACCTGTATCCCAAGATACATCCTCGCCATCAATGGAGACCGCCGTTTGGGTTCTGCTCTCTAGCTATAGATTTCTTGAAGGTATGTTCAAAGGGTAACTCTACAATTTTTATTATCCTCATTTTTGTCGTATAGAAGTACGACCGCTCTTCCCTCTCACCCCCAGAGTTTGGCTCATTAAAAGATTGGCTTTCGGGGCTTAGGACTCGGGAATCTAGGAGGATATTGCGGGGCCATATCGGATCTTACAGGCCCAAATATAATATGTATGATGATTATACAACAGATGAAGGCGAGTCATAATTAAAAACAATTGACTCCGACCATGTCAAGGCACGGTGATGAAAGAATGGAACGGAAGCATTCGATTGATCCTTTCAAGAGTATGAGTGTTAATTGTAGTACAAGTTGGGGTGTGCGCGAGGTCGTGCTTGGATAGTTGGAACGCGCAGGTACAGCTTGTAGAAAAGAGTAGATGTGACTTCAAATGTGAATAAAGAACGCCACTCCTCCAGCAGTTAAACATATGGTTGCCTGACTCGCCTCGAGAGTCGACACTCCAAGCACCTCGAATATCGAAAGCAAGTGAGGCGATGAGAGGCGAGGTATCGAGCTCTGCGTAGCGTAACGCATACTGCATGCTTATCAGAATGGCGGTTATATATATACGGAAAAGGAGCAATACAAAAAGCGAAGAGGTCGTCATATTGGACCGACGTAAAGACCGAAATACTAAGTGGTGAGTGTGAGCCTTCTGCAAACAAGAGGAAGGCTGTTGATAGGAACTGAAATTGAAACCGAGAGTGCAAGCGGAGGCTCCGGAGAGGAATAGACGGGGACAGCTCGGACCAGGGTTGAAAACGGGGTCGTATACTCACCCTTCATTCAAGGGCACATGGTCTCTTGTTATAGTGTTGTCTATGGGTCAACATGGTTTTGCGTCGCTAAAATAATAGACCCGATGCCAAGTCCAGAGCGTGCGCTGGGTAGTGGCGGGCGGGCCTTTGAAAGAAATGTGGATGTATACATAGATCGGGATGTGGGTGTATATGTGATTGATAGTGATGTTACGGCTGAGGGATGGTATTGTACGCGAGCGGGAGAGAAAGTGGGAGTATATCGATGCGGTGCCTGTACTGGATTACATCAAGCTGGTCATCCAAAGGCCCAAGGGCAGCGATGATGAGCAGCTTGTGCGCTTGAGTACAACCGAAGGATGCAACAGGGTAGCACAATGAGTGCGTTCATAGGCGATGAAGCTCACATTTAAATGTGATCCCAGAACAATACCGTCGTACGACCTGGAAATTGGATGATCGGATCAGCGCTCGAGCCTCGAACACCAGAGAGCATCCCCAAACTCAGAAAGACGTACCGGTCTACATCCTCCCCAGCGGCTGCAAACTCAACAGATCCATCACAGCGCACCGCCCAATACCTCCCTCGCACACTGAAAAAATCTTCTTCGCCTGCGCCCTCTACTCATCCCTCCCCCCCCCCTTCACATCAACCGCATCCCACGCACTGCTGATCGCATGCGCCAGTCTAAACGCGAGCGTCACAATGCTACTTGGCTTCAGGTTCCTCATAGCAATCTTCATGACGCCCGGGTATGTGGCCAGGAGGAACGCAATACTGCATATGCGCGTGTAGGATAGTCGGAGTGCGTATTGGGGGTAGGGCCGGTGCCGCCTTTGAAAGATTTCACGTGGACCCATTTGGATGTGTATTTGCTAATTCTGGATTGAATAAATTTACGAACGTTAGCACGACGAAAAGAAATGGAAAAGGACAACGTACCTCCATATTGTGGCTCTTCACTCGCGTAATCCCAGTCTCAGCGCCGTCTGCTCTAGATCCACCACCACCCTATACTTCGCCTCATTCTTCATCGTCTGCGCATGCATCGCATTCCCTGCCTCGATAATATCAATCTCATCTAGGAAGACCGCCAAGCCCTTCGTTGTACTCATTCCCTGTACGAACTCGTATTGAAGTGCACGAGTGAGGATGCCAAAGGGAAGTCCATTCGTTCGAGAATTTTGAAGATTTTTGCGTGATGAAAGTCATGTTGGGAGGATACAACGTATATAACTGTCGAATTTGTATTTCTCGTAGCGCTCGATCGCGCCAACAATTGCCATGCATCACGTAAATGGATGTTCCATCTCGGATCCGACCACTCTTCCGCTTGGAGCTGTGCGGTGCAGTGCGGGTGTGAATTGAGTGTCTTTACTTGTATGAATACATCGGAGAGTACGGAAGGCATACGTTTACGACGACTTTAGCCGCTGTCTCTTCGAACTTCCTGGAAGTTGCAACCAGGGGAGCGCAACTGTAAAGTCCTCTCCCATCTTCACATAGCTGATGACTGCTCCAGCCTAGGCGGCAGCACACTCAAGAGGATCTGGCCGGTAGATATCCGGAATGAGTCCAAGACACATTTAGAGGGATCCGTGTCTGAGCCGGCGGGCAGTGGAGGTATAGATGAGGTCATGCTTTTGAGTTTGATGTACGGCGAGGGAGAGAGAACGTGTGTTGCATGCTTTTGTTGGTGTTCTGAAAGTAAAAACACTTGCAGTTTGAAGCACAACAGAGGGGACTCTTAGATGATGAGAAAAGAGAGGAGGTAACGGGATGGTCCCTTTGGGATCGGTCATGTGAGACAATTTTTATCAACAACTTTTAACCCCTTTCGGCGGCATAACTCTTACTCGGCCTCCAACATGGCTTACAGTTTGGTTGCAGTCGGCGTAGTAGCAGTAATGTTTTTTTTTTTACAGATACGGCCTTATATTACTGCTAAGGCCGTATACTGATATCGGAGTCATATTAGAACAAGTAGCAGTGTAAATTATCTCATCTTTACCAAACCTAAACCCCACGTAAGTAGATCCAATGTAGATCATGAAGCTATTTCCGGCGACGCGTGTATTAACAAGCGTTACCTTGCCAGTCACACGTATTCGAACTAACCCACTTGCACGCAGAGTAATAGAGACATCTGCCACAGTCCGTATGATTTTTTCCCTGTCATAGTTCGTTCCAAGGCACCCGTATCATGTCTTTATTTCAACTGTGGTGTGTTCTACGCTCAGTTTTTAGGCTGTATCCATTCTGGGCCCAAGAACCGAACCAGAAACCTAGCTCCAATAAATGCACCTCCTGAAGGCATTTTTTGACAAGCTGAGCCTCTTCAACAAGGCACAGACTTCGAACGCTGTGCTCATGGAGAGGGGGACCGCAGAGAGAGACTGGGAGGGACATGACGGTGTTGATCAAGATTGAGGGACGTTAAAGCTGAGTTTCTGAGTGGGGACTGCTAATGGATCCAGAGAATGGAACCGCGGACACTCGGAATGGAATGTTGAGAAGACTGTACCGGTATGTTCAAGCGTCCCGGTGCCACGATCCCAACCATGGCTCGAACCTGAACGTGTCTATTAGGCTTGATACCTCTTCTACCTGTGGCTTCCAGGGTCACGAAACCCGTCTCCTTTACTACCGCTCACTCCTCCCCGACCCATACGGCACTCTCACCATCTTCTGCAATCTCCAGTATGAATTCGGACATTAACTGCTCGCCATGTACAAGGACACATACTCTTTGTTGTGTCCTAGCATTTTGCTCAAGGTTTTTCTACCTATGACTATGATCTCGGCCTCGACCACGATTTCCACCATCTCCTCCGCTCCATATGTTCCAAGCTCATGAATGGACATGGAGAACTATTGGCTGAACGTATTGAGAACCCGGCCAGGGCTCCACCGTGGACATATTCTGCAGACATGTGTCACGGACGTCAATGAGTACGTTTGTCCTCCCTGTCCACGTTGACATCTGTTCTTTCCATCTTTTACCTTTGAAAATGCTGGAATGCTCACGTACAACACCTAGCAACTCAACAGGCATTGACAGCGACATCACCCACACGATACACTGGGAAAACGAGTATGCAAGCGACCGACCGTTTGTGGATACGTTCGTGGAGGACAAAATGCAGCTAGACATGTGCATGGATTGGGCGCTGTTACAGGGGGATCCAACCAACGGACTGTTGAAGGGGCATGGGGTGTGCCCAATGTGTGCGTGCGTGTGCTGGAGGGCTGGTAAGCAGGCTATTTGGATTACCGGCGGGGTGTATGTGGGGATGGCCTTCGTGGTGTAGTTGGGCCTTGCAGGAGCAGGAAGGACAGGGAAGTAGAGTAAGGTTTGAATGGAAAGTGTGGGATAAGGACTGTGTTGGACTTGCTTCTGTAGATTTGTCATTTTGGAACAGACTTTACAATCAAGTTCATGGTTGGGAACGCATTCACGACCCCGGGTCTAGAAGGATGAATAGAACGAACAGGAGTTGGGACGCCCGGAGAAGGATCCCTCCAGTAGCGGAACCGATGCCCTTGGACTTCTGTTTTGTGACGATCCGCTAGCAATAATGCGGCTTTTTTGAACAGAATGCTGAGGTTGAGCATCCTAAGATCAAGCCTTCATTTGAGCGCACAACATTATCATGTCTAACTCTCTAATATTTGCAGGCAGTGGTGTACCTTCGTCGATCCAGGTTCCCTGAAGAAGGGGCGCACTTCGCATTTTTATTATCATTTCGAGCAGTAAATACTCAAAGTATAAAGAACTACTAATATAATACGTGAGTAAAGTAAGTAAAAATGGCAGAAAACAGGTATGGGATTCTATCTGTGAGCATGCAGTGACGCACGAGTATGTATCATGATATGACTGTGAAGCAACGATAGGAAGAGAGGGGAAAGGAAAATGAAGCAATGAAGGAAGAAAAATCGACTGAGCAACTACAGCGTATCAGAAGCGACAAAGCCAGAAAGAGAAAAAAAGAAAAAAGAAAAAAAACGCCCTGCCACCTCAAATTACGTGGGCTCCCACCCGCGTTTCTATCCTCACCCAATCCTAAAACGCTTCCAATCACAGCCCATCCAACACACTCCCCAACACAACAACCGATTTCAACCACAATACCTCTAAAATATTGAGTGACTAATGAGCCGCTCAAACAAGCCGCCGGATGCGCCAGTGGACGTGATCTGTGTGAGGGTGAGCGCAGGCGGGGAGTAGACAAGGAGGGTGCTGACGACGGCGAATATCAGCTCGCGTGAGTGACAGGAAAGGGGGAGAGGG
Source organism: Psilocybe azurescens (assembly GCA_023853785.1). Classification (NCBI taxonomy): domain Eukaryota; kingdom Fungi; phylum Basidiomycota; class Agaricomycetes; order Agaricales; family Agrocybaceae; genus Psilocybe; species Psilocybe azurescens. The sequence continues at coordinate 18,418 of JAJIRX010000304.1, read as the reverse complement.
AGGAGTGGTTCGCAATTTTTGTTATAAGCAGGAGAAAGGAAGGGCGGAGAAAAGAAAAGCGAAGAGGAAGAACAGTCGAGTGATCGAGATCAAAGAACCACGAACGAGAAGCGATCAAATGACGAAGAAGGGAAGTCTCCCCCAAAAAGAGAAAATGAAAGAAAGGAGAAAATAAAAGGCGCATACATCCCGCCCTCACAACACATAACATAGGACATACCAAAATGAAAAAGGACCTCAAACACGGCATGCCAATCGCTCTTCGTCGTAGGGACCAATGACACCATCGGCAGAGTGAATAGCACATGCACCGAGATTGCGACCAGCACCATCTTCGGCTCGCTCGGCTTCCAGCCCGCACCCTGCCCATCTGCTGTTCCTTCGCCACTTTCCTGCATTTCCGTATCTAAATGTGTCCCGAAGCGGAATAGATCCTTGACATGCTGTATATACCTCCTATAGCTCCTTTTATCTCCCTCCCCTTTCCCCGCCACCTCCTCCCTTCCCCCTCCCTTCCCCTCCTCCCTCCCTCCGGCCTCCCTCCCCCTCTCCTCCCCACCCCCAAAATACACAACTAGCGTCACCGGCACTACACAGTTCCCACACATCCCAGCCGCCTCATTCACAGGCCTTTACGCGCTATTATGCTCCAGCGCATATTGCAGCGGGGGTATCAAGGTAATGATGAGCGAGAGCAGGACGGGACGGCATAGAGTGAGACTGTTTGGAATGCATGGTTCGAGAGGAGCAGCGTGTGTAGGGGATGACTGGGCAGAGAGTGGAGAGATGGGAGGAAAGGAGGGAGGAGTGCGTGCTGGGAGGGTGCGGTATGGATGGGTAGGCGCTGTTCTCAAGGTCAGAGGTTTCATTGAGGTTGCGCTCGACTTTATTTTTATCCCATCATCCTCACTATCACTCGTCTCCCCGTCCCTCGTACACCTCCAGCACCTCACGCCTCACCAGCCCCAGCCCCAGCAGTGGAAGCACCAACGTCCCCAGCTCAGTACTGAAATGAGTTATAGAACATCGTGCTGCGCCTGCCAGGCAGCAGGAGATGTCTCCTGCTGATTCCAGCTCCAGCTCCTGCACCGTGTCTCCGTTCCTTGTCCCTGTTCCATTTGCGTGTGGGCCTTTTGCCGTTCCATGCGGATGTCGTGAACAATGACATAGCGACCAAAGCACCAGGAACTCTCGAGGACGCAGTGATGCGAAGCGACGAGGGCGTAGAGGAGGCGGATGACTCCATGAACTGGCCCACCACCCCTCTTCATCGACGCCGACGCGTCGAGTTCAACGCGTGCGTCCTTAAATCATGTTCGTCCCCATCTCCCTCTTATTCGTCGTCGTCGGCGAAGTCCAAGGGGAGCGGCGTGCCCTCACCCTCGGCATTGGGATCTGTGTCGAGCCCGAGGATGGATGTAAACGGCGTGGTCGCGGATGAGAGGACGGGTAGTGCGAGGATGGTGTCTGTCCGTGAGGAGGCTTACGCTGTAGCTGTGGGACATGTGAGAGGCGGTTAGCGGGATGTATGCGGGTGGGTAAGAGGACAGAGACAGCGATGGACGTTGGGGTATGACGAGAGAGATAGAGTGCATACAAAGGGGGTGAAACATAGCGTAAAAACAAAACGAAAGCAAAAGCCACATACTATTATTCCAAGCGTAGTGGACATCATCAAATACATCAGCGCATTTCTTATTATCGTCCGAGCCCCATGCGAGGTTGGGCACCGAGACGACATAGCTCGGCATCAGCGCGATGGCGAGTCCGTTGGAGTTCATGAATATCGCGGCAGCCATTATGAAGCTCCTGACTGTGTGACTGTGTGAGAGTGAGTTGGGGTCAATTAAGTGCGGAGGGACGAGAGAGAGACAAGGGCGAGCAAGGTAGAATGCGGTGGGGAGTATTCAAAGCGCTTGTCAATGGGAGAGCAAGGAAACGCGAAGAGAAACGCGAATCGTGGAAAAGGATAACGAACAAAGGGAAAATGAAGCTTGTCCTCGTGCTCATGCATCGCGTTCCCTGCTTAATGATCTTGTCCGAAAACACCACCGCCATTTTCCTCATGCTCATTCCTTGTAAGAGCCAGTAGGTGATCTGCATGAGCGAGGACGCCCAGGGGAGCTCGAGCACTACAAAGAATTGGGAGACATGCAGGTCTTGTTGCGAGAAAACGACGTATTTCATTTCATCAAATTTATATGTCTCGTAGCGCGTTATTGCGCAGCCGATGTCACGTGTCAGGTATACCAATGTTCCATCTGTGATGAACGTTGAATGAAGGAACAGGAAGAAAAGAAAAAAAGAAATAGAACGCACCCTTCTTACGAACAACGGTCTTGCCCGGCCTCCACTTCTCCAACTCCACCAGCTTCATACCATCCGACTCCGAAATCAAACTCATTCTATCGAACTTCTCCGGCGTCCCATCCATTGCCTCCTTCCCCACCTCGCTCTCCCTCGTATACACATCAAACTTCACATTCAACCTCTCATACTCCTCCTCATACTTCCGTACACCCACCTCTCTCCACACGCCTCAGTTGTGCAGGGCGTCTTGGTCTCTGTCTTCCACGCGCTTGAACTAGTTCGAGGCGGAGGCCTTGACGGCGGGGTCGGTGGATGCGTCTTTGTTAATGGCAGCGTAGATGTCAAACAGGTGCTTAATGACGTCTTTTTCGAGACCGGCTTGTGAGTCGTATTTTCGAAGCCCGTGACGTTTAGGCTGAACTAGGGAGGGAGGAAGGTAGATGTCAGTGGAATATTCGGGGATTGGAATAGAAGACACACGGAATGGCGAGGAATAGGGGAGAAGCAGAAGGGGCGAAAAGGGGTTGGACGGAAAACAAAAAAAGCGAAGAGAAGAAAAAATCTTACCTGTATACCCCAATTGCCCAGATAGTTCATTGAGACGACTTCCAACCCACAAGCCTGACACAAACTAGGCAAAAATGCGCCGCTGATCGTGTTCTTCATATGCCCAGCATAGAACAACTGGGCAATGTTTGGCGACGAGTACACGATGATGACCTTCTTACTCTTGACCGAATCATTCGTGCCATACTTGGGCGGGCCAGAGGGCGCGTTGCACGTGAGGGTGTCGATCTGAGTGAGAACTTGTTGTGTTCACCCATAGTGGAGGATGGACTTGTCGAGCACGACGGACTCGACCCATTCATCCAGTTGGAACTGTGCGCAGTAAGGTTCAGTCTTTTTAGTAGTACAGAATGTGAACATAATAACCACGCACGTTTTTGATGACATCAGCCGCTGTCTCTTCGAGCTCTGAACGTTTGAACCATGGCAGCGCAACAGTGAAGCCTTCCCCATTCTTCCCACAGTCTGCTCCAGTGTGAGCGGCAGCGCATTCGAAAGTTTTTGCGCGATAGATATCCGGATCGATTTCAGGATACACTTAGACGCATCCATACCCGGGACAGCGGGAAGTGGGGGCATGGATGACGCCATCCTTTTACTTTTAGTGTAGCCAGTCTTGTGAATTTGTTGTAAGTCGGCGTAGACGTTGCCACATGTAAACAAAAGCGCCTGAAGTGTAAATCGTGGTAGAGAGATCTCTTAGCTGCATGAGAAAAGAGAGGGAGAGAAATTGAGGGGAGGAGTGAAAGGACGGCCAAATTGAATCGACAAGAGTGTCTGCAACAATGCGAGTGACTCGTTGGGATCCATCACGTGCAACGTCTCTGACAAATATTAGCCCCTTTTGGTGGCAAAATGTTGAATAAGTTACTATGCGTTCAAAAGGAATTCCTTCACGGGAGGAAGGGAATGGGAAGTCGAAGAGAGAGAGAGAACAAAATATTCGTGGAACACGAATCTTTTGTGGGTGCGGAGGGCTTTGGCGGCTGGTCAGAAGGGACCCAGAAGTCGGGTCACGTGAACAACTGAAATCGCGAGAGGCGACGCGAAATGCACACGATGCGCAACGTGAAAGCGAAATGAGAAGATTGTGGGCCGCCAAAGGCCTGAGCGCTTGGTAAACCAAGTGGGAAAGCCGAATCGGAATCCAAGTGGCTGTACCAAGCACTGAAAAAAGGGCAGAGGTGGGAGGGAGCAAAAATAAAGAGATTACTAGGGTTCTGCATGGGTTGCCCATACCCGCATGGGTCATGGGTATGGGTATATGTGGGTACGGGTATGGGTCTGGCCTTGCAGACCCACAGCCCACGCTATATTTAGAGTAAAAATTACATAATTAGCTACTGTACAGTACCTCAGCTACCAATAACTGCCCCGAAAACAACTATTCTAAGATGCTCAACTCTGACTAAGCCCAATATGGCAGCCGAGAGCGAGCTTCGCAATCCCACACGGTCTGGCCGCATTCCGACCATCAAAGCCCTCCAGGCAATGAAAAAGGGTAAAGAAAACAAGTCCTCTCGAGCGACGATGAGGCCTCAATTGTCAAGGTACATGATGTTCAAAAACTTAAAATTAACTCACCTCAAAGATACTTTTTCTCAAAGGAGCCTCTGAAAAAGAAGAAAAAGTCTCTTTTGTCAAAGCTTTCACCTTGGAGGAAGTCGTCTAAAGGAGAATCATCAGAGAAGACCATCAAAATTGATCAAAAATCTGTTAGCGATGTGAGTACCCTTCCGGCTCGTTGAATATAGACACTTAACAAACCTGTCGTTAGACCTCATCAGTTACGAGTATGGATAAATCAAAAAAAACAACCGGCAAACCCTTCACAGAAGGCATTGGTCATAGAGATACCTGATGATGAGGACAAGTCTGAGAGTGATGGAGAGTCCTCCAAGGCCAAACTCAGTTGAGCTATATCCATTTTTAAAAGAGTTTTTGTTAACCAGTGTACAGAACGACTTATGTATAACTGGAACTCCCTGATATATGCTTTCTTCCACCCTGTCCCAACAGTTGGCTATTTTGAAGGTCATCATTATCATGAGTTTCACTGCTTTGCGTCAGCATGCAAGAAAAGTGTTTGTCAATTTCTCGATACGAAGGATGCAGGCTCCTCAAGCAACTTACATAAACATGCAAAAATTTGTTGGGGTACTGACACAGTAAAGGCCGCGTTGGATACCAAAAATGCTTCAGAGGCACAAGAAGTGCTTTCAAAATCTAAAGACAGTTCAATTGCAGCAGTGTTTCAAATTAAGGGTAAAGGAAAAATCACTTACTCGCACCAACAACACCATGGACTGAAACTTGGTGAGTTATTTACCTCCAGCTGTATTCACAACTGAGCGTGAACTAGGGTGGAAATTGTCCATTGGATTGCTGAGAATGGATGACCTTTTAGCATCATTAGTGACCGTGGTTTCAAGAAACTAATGAAGACCAGTCGGCCAGAATATTATTTACTGTCTCCAGCGACTGTCTCCCATGATGTTCGTTTGGTGTTTGCACATTCATGCCAACATATTGCATCTTCACTGTGTGTAAGTAAGTAACTTGAAGAGAGGAAATTATCTGAACAACATACCAGAAACACAATGGCAAACTTCACTTTGCAACAGATGCCTGGACATCCCCTAACCACCGAGCCTACATATTGCTCACAACACACTTTAAGCACAATGGGCAAGCCATTTGTTTGATTCTGGATGTTGTCGAGGTAGCCAAGGTTAGTTCAATATTTAAACATTTTTGTAAGTGTATAACTTACCTCAAAACCCAGTCACATAGTGGTGTCAATCTTGCAATTGTGTTTGCTGATGTATTGAAGGAATTTGGGCTGGAAGATAAAGTAATTAAAGCTGAAACATTCCAGATTAATCTATACTTACTAACAACCTATGCAGATATTGAGTGTTACATGTGATAATGCATCGAACAATGATGCAATGATCGATGAACTGGAAGAGCTGCTTCCCACATTTTCAAAAGTCAATCACACACACTGCTTCCTCCACATCAATAATCTGGTAGCAAGAACACTTGTTCAACAATTTGACATACCAAAGAAAGCCAAAATACCCAACACCAAAGGAGACGATCCTGATGATGAACTTCGTGAATTGGTTGGTGACGTCGACATTGAAGAACGACAAACATGTGAAGCATTATTACACAAAGCCAGAGCTGATGAGGTTGGTATAGACGACATTACTGATGGTTGGATTGATGAAATGGCGGTGTTATCGTAGGTGGAACAAGAGGTCTTGCAGGACAGCCTGCGACCTTTACAAATGCTGCTTGTAAAGGTGAGCAAGATAGTTGGAAAATTCAGAACATATTGAACTATGCTCACTGGATCTAGGTCTGGAAACTCTCATTCAAGACAATCAACTCAATGACACTGTTGCTCCCAGCATGGACAACCTGCCTCAAAGAACTAAAGATGGCATTCGGATTAATACCTCATGATGTTACAACATGGTGGAATTCAACTTACGACATGTTGAGCTTTGTACTGGACCATCAAAAGGCAATAGACAAGTTTACGGGTGATAAAGATAATGATCTGCGGTTGTTTGAGCTGAGTGCAGAAGAGTGGCAGGTCATTGAGCAATTGTGTGATGTCTTACAGGTGCGTGTCATTCCATGGACCGCTTATATAATTAAGTCACACACCTAACTTTATGCTCAGGTTTTTCTCTTGCTCTATGCCCAACCTCGCCAATGTCATCCCTGTTATGGACATCATTAATGACTGACTTACAGCCAAAGCAAACAACACTACCCTTTCTCTGGCCATCTGCTCTGCTGTTGGACTAGCAAAAAAACACTTAACCGCTACTACTCAAAAACAGATAACTCAGAAGCTTACCAAATCACAATGAGTATATTTTATGACTTTTTTTCTTATTTTCTGTCGGTAACTGATCTTCCCTTGTAGTCCTTCATCCTCAGTATAAACTTCAATACTTCAAGGACGCCAAACTGGAAAGCCAAATGGATCAATACGGCCAAAGAGCTTGTGCACACGCAGTTCAACATGTCATATCATAGGGATAAGGGTGATACTGTGGATAAGGACACAACAAAGGCAAATAAGCCAGTGGGACCCTCGGTGTGTTGTTTTTCTTCAATTAAATTAATGTTATATTAACAAATTTGACCACCGAAGTCACTAAAGCAGTCATCCAAGCAGCCAAATATGTTTGATAAACTGCTTAAGCTGTCAAAGTCATCAAGCAATCTACAAAGTGAACTTGACCGGTACCTATCAACTGACACTGAAGCTGTTGAAAACCCACTCCTCTGGTGGTCAGAACATTGCACAATGTATCCTTCACTGTCGTGAATGGCGTTGGATTATCTAAGCATTCCAGGTATGTTGTTTGATTCTAATATTTTAAATTTATACTACGTTTCTAATGATTCCATTTAAAGCTACATCTGTCAATGTTGAGGCGTGCCTTCAGCCAGGGCTGCTTGCTTTTATCACATGTTCAAAGCCATCTTTCTGTGCAGTCTACCCAAGCCCTTCTCTGCATCGGAGACTGGAGTTTGCTTGGCTACATTAAGGATTGTGATGTTGAAGTTGCTGCAAGGTTACCAGATATTGCCAAAGATGAAGAAGAGGAGCTTGAGGAAAGGTGGGACAGCATTTTATTGTAGAATTTTCATATACAATTTTGTTTCCATTGCAATATGACTCTTTTGGCCATAAATGAGCATGACCCACATGATACCCACTACCCTTGCATACCCATGGTTGTTCTATCCATGGGTATATGGGTATGGGTTTCAATGGGTAAGGGTATGGGTAGCCCTCAAGATACCCATGGGTTACCCATGCAGTTGCCTAAGAATGAGTAAAGAGAAAGCAATAGATTCAAAAATGTATTTCATGTTCTATTTGTTATATTACAGTTGAAGATGGCTCATCCTCAAGTAACACCTCGCGATGGTATGGCCCTCTAATTATAGATATCAGTGCCATATTTCCAAATTTGTCATTGATCACTGGTTTTGGGCCTCCATTGCTCTTTGGAGACCTAAGTCTGATGAAAAACTGTACATTTGTGCTTGCTGGGCCAGAAATACCCTCTAAAAATTTTTTCTTTAAGGACCTATTGGCCTGGACTAACTAACCAACCCCATGTCACATGTTTTTAGTGTCACCCCCTTGTGGTTCTTCACCAATGAATCACTTATGGAATATATGAAAATTGCAGTACCAGCAAATAAAAAATGGGATATTGTGTATGTTGGTGCTAAATTGAAGGCATTTTCTATTGCTGGTTGTGATCCTATCAGTAAGTCTATGTCATTTCTTCATTGTCTTGTGGTTAACTGCTTGAACCAGACCTTTATCAATCATCCAAGCAGAAAGCGGATGAAATGAAACAACAAATTTAAGCGTGAAGATTGGGGCAATGCTTGGTAAGTACAACACTCTGTGATATATACATATAACTGACACTCACTTAAAAATCAGTTGAAATCATCCACAATGAGAAAGCTTCAATGCATTACATTGGTTATGAGGAGAAGATTGTTCAACATCACAGTATTGAGCTTGTTGGTTGGATGTACAACAAATTGGTAAACCCAAGCAAGCTTTCCACTTTGCTTCCTGGTCTACTGAAGCTCCTTGATGCCATCAATGATGAGTCATGTAAGTTCATCAAATTAACCCCTCTACAACTCAAGGAACATTGCAAGGTGTTGCAGAAGGTTATTAACAATGGCAATATTTCTCCTCCAGGAGCCTGTAGACCTTGCAAGGACAGAGGAACTAAAAGGAAATGCAACAATAATTGTAATGGGAGCAATGCCGAGAATGAGCAACCTGGGGGCAGGAAGGATTAGGTGTCCAGTAGAGAAAAGGCTTCAGAATCTCATCACCAAGAGCTTAAGTGTTACGACTTCAAGCTTATATTCATGTGCGTGGATAAAGCCGACAGTCAAGTAGTCAAGAACAGCGAGTTCCAAGCAGTGTCAAGTAAGAGGAGGTTAGATTCTCAAGAACTAGCTAAAGAATACAGTGGATCCTTCCTGGTATAAATACTATGAACCGTACAGCAAGTTGAAATGAGTTTGAATGTTCATCAACAGATGTATATAAGAATAGAGGAAACAGATCAAACGTTCATCAAAAGATGTATCATAAAAGATGGAAGTGAAAGTCCATCAAAGATATGATGGAGTTTTGTAGATACGATGGATGGCAAAGTTCATCAGAACATACGATGATGTATCATTGATGTGAAAGATGACAAAGAAAAGGAAGGAGAAAAAGAAAAGAAAAAGAGAAAAGAAAAAAAGAAAATAAAGTGTTTGTAACATTACCCCCTTCTAAGGTTCGACTGTCCCAGTCGAATGGTCTTCAGTATCCGTAGAGTTCTCCGGTGTTGTTTGCAATGCCAACATCATCCATGGGTTGTCATAATCAAAGTAATCGCTTCTGTGAGGAGAGTTGTTACGCTTGAAAGGACAGTATCTTGGCGTATGTCCTGGTCCTCAACAGTGGCAGTGGTTGATCAGCGTTGGCGAAGTCGTTCTGTAGGGGTGTCGTGCAATGTTTGATGAGCACGTGTTCGATGGCTCGTTCGAAACCTTTGAGTTGAAGACATTTGAGGGAGTCGGTGGCGGTTTTGTGGTGGACTCGGACTTGTGCACGTTTGACTGCAATGTCCGCCTCAATGATTTGTATTTCGCCAGATAAATAGTTGAAGAATTCAAGTTCTTGTTCCGATAAAGGGGGGGGCAAAGGGCTTCGGCGTTGTATCGGTTTTCGGCATTTTTCAAGATTTCAAGTAGTTTGTAGACGGAGAGAGTATTAAAAGTTGAGACGATGTAGTAGTAGGTTGGGGGAGCGGAGGAGGCACAAGCAGTGGAATGAGACATTGTTGGATATCGATTTTTGTTGCCTAGAAGTGTAGCGACTTGACCTTCCTTATAACCTTTGTTGCCAGTCCGGGTCTAAGCTTTTCCTTGAGCTGGGAAATCCGCAGTTGATACTCTAGATTTTGGTCATGTGCCATTGCTGCGCATCTTGCCTTGAGTTTATTGTGTGCTCGTTTCTCTGCTTCTCGAGACATTATGAACGCTATCTCGAGTTCTTCAAGCATTTGTTGTCGATCTTCTTGGGATTTTGGTATTTTTGTTGTGAGGAAAATAGGTTCCTGAGTATTTTGGGAAAGAGAGTGGACTTGACGTGTTTGATCGAGGGAAAGGAGAGCATGTTGATTGATTATCGAGTGAGGGAAGATGGTGGTCTTTTTACAGCTTGTGACGTGTTCGGTAAGCCTGTAAGATTTCATTACCAGTTTCTTCAAAGACCGAAGCCGGTTCCCACGTTGCTTCAGTGATCGGATAGTCCTTCCATTTGATGTAGTACTGGTATCCTCTTCCTCTTTTTTGATGTTTGAGAATTGTTTCTAGTTCCCAATGTTCTTCTTCGTTTAATATCTCTGGTGGCGGTCGAATGAAATTAGGTCCATGTGTTTCAGTTTTGTGATATGGATTAAAAAGTGTCGCATGGAATACATCGTGAATGAGCCATCCTTTGGGGAGTTCCAGCCAATAAGTTAGGGGTCCTAAGACTTCTTTAATTTTGAAGGGTCCTTCTCGTTTCCGGTGCCATTTTCTTGTGATAATTTGTTTGTAAATTTGTCGCTTCTAGCCAAACCTTTTGTCCTTGGGTGAATGGTGTGAATTTTGAGTTCTTCCTTTCAGCCATCCTTGTCCGGGCTAGTTCATGGGCTGCTAGGGCTTCTTCTTGATCCTTTTGAAGATACTTCAGTCTTTCTTCTACTGAAGGGAATTTGGTGTGTTCGAATGTGGTAGGGATTGCAATGGGGAATATCCCAGAATCAGTTCGAATGGTGTTCTCTGTCTGTCTGCATGTCTTCGATTGTTGTGAGTGAATTCAAGGGTACCAAGTCGTTCGTGCCAGTCTTCTGGATGAGATGAGCAGTATATGGATAGATAGGCTTCAATTTCTTGGTTGTATCGTTCCATTGTTCCGTCCGTTTGAGGGTGGTAAGCAGTTGAAATTTTCGATTTTACTCCGAGGAGTTTCATTAACTCCTTGAATGATTCAGCGGCAAATCTGGGGTCTCGGTCTGATGTGAGGCTGTCCGGTAGTCCAAACCTTTTGTAGAGATTGTCCATTAAGAGTTTGCCAGTCTTTTCGGCGTCCAGTCCTTTCATTCAGCAAGGAATAAGGATAAGTCCTTTCGTGTTCCCATGATCGGTGATGCTTAGAATCACGTCAAATTCAACTTCTCCTTGTTTGTCCAGGATTGGTGGAAGGTCTGTAAGGAAATCCATAGCACTGTCTGCAAAGGGTCGGGCTGACTTTGGTCCAGGTATCGGTATGAATGATGGGTTAGAGGGATGTCGATTTATTTTGAATTGTTGGCAGGTGGCACATCCTTTTACATATTGTTTGACAAATGATCGCAATCCTGGCCACCAGTAGTGTTGTTTTACTGAATTGAATGTTTCTAATTCTCTGGGGTGTCCAGCTGAAATAGGGTTGTGATATGATTTGACTATGTCCTTCCGCGAGGGTTTGATCTTTTGGAATGTAGGCTCATCCATGGTAGTATAAGATGGTTTTGCCATTCACAATCTCTGTTTTCCATTCTTTGAGGTCATGTTGTGCATTTGGCGGTCCTCCCTCTAATAGGGTTTTCATTGCTTCTGCTGCATTGTGGTCCAGTTCGTTCGCATTGGCAATCCTTTCCTGTAACTCAGCGTCGATTAAGTCGATGAAAAGCTTTTCTGGGAGTAGGGTGATGTTTTCATTGTCATGGTCTTCTTCCGGGGTAAAATCAGGGGGGCGTCTTGAAAGGGTATCGGATTGAATCATTTTGTTTCCAGGTAGATGTACCAATTTCAGGTTGAATTCTGAGACATACAGAGACCAGCGTGCCTGTCGTCAGTTCAGATTTTGGGCCGATCTGAAATATGTTAAATTCTTGTGATCTGAATATACCGTAGTCATGTGTTCTGATCCTTGGATGTAGTGTCTCCATTCCTGTAGTGCTCGGATTATTCCCAATAATTCTCTGTCATAGATTTCGTAATTTCTTTCGGTTGGGGAAAATGTTCTTGATATAAATGCGCATGGGTGTCTTTCGCCATTTCCATCTAGTTGGGTGAGGACTGCTCCAGAGGCGTATTTTGAAGCGTCAGATTCGATTTGAAATGGTTTAGTGGGGTCAGGCATCAAGAGTACTGGTTCTTCTGTGAATCGTTTCTTTAGTTCATCAAAGGCAGCTTGAGTTATGTCGTTCCATAAAAATCCTTTGTCTTTCTTCAGGAGTTCATTCAAAGGTTGAGCTACTTCAGAGAACTTCCGGATGAATTTTCGGTAAAAGTTGCCAAAGCCTAGAAATGATCGGACTAGTTTGAGAGTAGTAGGCGCTGGCCAGTCCTGAATTCCCTTGAGTTTTGTTGGGTCCATGGAGATCTTTCCTGCTTCGACAATCATTCCAAGATATTCCACTTTCTCCTGAGCAAATGAGCATTTTTCTGGCTTGAGATAGAGATTGTTTTCTTGGAGTCATTGGAGAACCATTTTAGTGTACTTTTCCAGTTCCTCTCGATCTTTTGCAAAGATTAAGATGTCGTCCATATAGATGATTATGAAGCATTGTGATATCATATCTTCGAAGATCAAGTCCATCATGGATTGGAAGGTTGCCAGGGAGTTGCACATGCCAAAAAACATTACAGTTGGTTCAAAAAGTCCTTGGTTGGTTTTGAATGCTGCCTTCCATTGGTCGCCGTCTTTTATCCTGATGTTATTGTAGCCCCATCGGATATCCAGCTTTGTGAAGAATTTTGCGCCTTTTAACTTGTCCATGAGCTCCGTTATTTGTGGTAAGGGGTAGGCATTTTTGATGGTCCAATCGTTCAGATATCTGTAGTCTTGACAAGGTCTGAGCTTTCCATCCTTTTTTGATACAAAGAAGAATGGAGATGCCATAGGTGATTCGGAGGGCCGAATGTATCCTTTATCCAATTGTTCCTTTGTCCAGTTGTCCAGTTCCATTTGTTCTGCTAGTGTAATGTTATATGCCTTGAATTTCTTTGGTATGAATCCTTCTTTTAACTCAATTTTGTGGTCCCATGGTCTTGGTTCCGGGAATCGGTCTGCCGCTTGTTTGTCGAAGAGATCCATATATGACTGATATTCTGGGGGAATAATTTCTTGGAGAGGTTTTGTGGGTTTCTCTGGTTCGTATTGTTGAGCTAATTTTGCGAGGTAGTGATCTTGGTGTTAAGCCATGTTTCTTTTATTTCATCTTCGTTTGCGTCTCCGATGTATTGGATGATCAGTGATTCGAATTCTTCCAATGGGTGAGTGGTCTCGATTATTGATGTTTGTTCGTCCGTTTCTTCTTCAATGGTAGTCTGATTTATTGTGGGTCCTTGACGTGGTTTCCAAGTTATCTGTCCGTTCTGCCAGTTGATTCCTGGGTTCTTTTCCTGTAACCACGGGAAACCCAGAATGATCTTCTGTTTCCCTAGTCCAGAGACCAATAACTTTTCCCGATGGTTTCGATTTCTAACTTTTAAGTCCAGGTCCACGAACGATGAGATGGTTCCCTTCTTGTTTGGAGTCCCGTCTACATTGTAAACTTGGATTAGTTTTTCCAAGGGTTGGGTCTTGAGTCCAAGTTTTGTGCGTAATTCTGGTCAATGAATTTTCCTCCTGCTCCTGAGTCTAAGAGAGCAGCGGTTTCGACGATTTGTGAGCCATTCTGTTTCTTTGCAGGGAATGAAACTGGTAGAAGCATAGTTTTATTCTCGATTGTTGCCATAAGTACAGATTGTATCTTCAGATAAGGAGAGACAGACATCGCTCTGTTTCTCCTCTTTAAAAATCCTTTTCTTCTTTTTCTTCAAATCCCATTTTGACCATGAGGTCTGCGAGTTCATCCTTTTCGTCTTTGTTCAAGTTCCTGATGTGGGTATGGAGTTCCTTTGGGGTCCATTTCTTGTTAGGTTGTCCTTGGGTTCTGTTCTGATTTGTTGGTCCTTTCTGTGGGCATTCCCTGGATAGATGCCTCGTTGTTTGCACCTGAAACAGGCGCCCTTCCTAATCAATTCGGCTCGTTCTTCGGCTGTCATAGCACCTCCACGTCCATCCTGTTTGGATCATAGTTTCTGTTGTTTCTTGGGAAGTTGTTCCATCGTGGTGCCCTCCTGCGTTCTTCTGGTTCTTCTCTAAAGACCTTGGCCAGTCTATAGTTGGTGTCAAATGTTGTTGCTTTTTGTACCATCCTTGGATTGTCCTTGGAAGGTCTTCGGAGTACAGGATCCTGTCGGCGAAGTTGAGGGCGTGATGCATTTTGGAATAATCCAATGAGATGGGCATGGTCTGATTCTGTTTCTGTTCCTAGGTTGGCTTGTCCTACCAACAACTTGAATTTGTTGATGATGTCTTCCACCCTTTCATTGGGTTTTTGTCTAAGTCGTTTTATGTCATTCATGGCTGATCTGGTTTCGTCCACCGGAGTGAACGCGTTGAACTACGTAGTGTGTGATTTGATATATAAATCGAAAACCAAAACACAAACCAGAGAGGAATGGTCTAGACTAGATAAGACGACTCTCTCCCTGTTGAGTTAAAGTGAGGGCTGGCTTTGCCACTAGGTTGTGTAGATGTATGTGGTCTGAGGAGGGCAGGGACGTATGAAGGAGGAGGAATGGATGAGGGAATATAAAATGCCCTTGAGTATTTACTGGGAGGAAGCAACCCGACTTGATTAGGGTAGAACAGTGTGAATGAGGTGTGATGACTGTGGAGGGGCCAAATGACTAGATAAATTGTAGGGATTGATACGGGGGCAGGAGTGGGAATGTAGTCTTGATCCTAGTGCGCTTCAAGCAAGTCTGCAGTGTCTGCAAAGCCAGAAGTAAGGTCTGGTGATTGAATAATGACTAGAGCGGCCTGGAGTGATAGATGGTGAAGGATTGTGCGATATTCTTGAACCAAAAAATCAAACAGAGCAGTGAAGTGAATGAGGGATGACTAGGGCGATGGATGAAGATGACAACAAGACCAAGATTGCAGAATAAAATATTCTGGAGCAATAGAAGCGATGGGGAGTTGAAGATCTTGATGTAGAGGAAGAATGAAGGGTCTGGAGGATGGTAGGATCGAAATGAACTGGACAAAATTCTCTGTGATGAGAGAGCGAGAGTGGTTGGATAGGCTGGTCTAGCCTCTGATGAACGTCTTGAATAACTGGAGTGATTGTTGAATTTCGTGCTGAATATTGATAGAGATTGATTGAATGCGTGCTTGAGTGCTGGACTGAGTACTTGATAACTTGAAATCTTTGCTGTGAAGAAAGTTGGGGCTTGTAACTTCCTTGCATTCCAAGCGATACTAATACATGGTTTATATACCAGAGAACATAGAAAAATATTTAAAAGAGATCAAGCGTCCAAACTATACCAATCATTCTGTAGAACAACACCCAGTAGTCCCATCTGTCAACTACATACAATAGATTGAAAGCTGACGGAGTTTAGGAGTGAAAAATAGAAGGATGAGTAAGTAAGTAACATAGGATGAGTAAGAAGTATAAGCAAGATTATGAAAAGCGAAGTGAGATGAGTAAGAAGAAGCGAAGCTGAGTAAGTACAATAAGCAAGAATGACAAAGGAAAGAAGGATCAATCATATGAAAGTGTCAGTCAATAGAAAAGGAACCAAAATAGCGAACAAGTACTATGCTAATGAATAGAACCAGTCTATTCATGGCACAGCTCAGTCATCCATTACCAAGACTGCTGAGTGAGACAAAGATTTGCTGCATATGTGGAATCCAGTTAAGGACCAAATAGTTGTAGATGATCAAATGCTGATGACGATGGTGATATATGATGCTGTGCAGTGCTGTGCGTACTAGAATGGATAGGAATGATGTCCAAGAATAATCTGTGCATAGCCTTGAGGTTCGAAATAGATAGACGATTGAATCATTGATAGGGAATGTAACTGATCAAATGGTTGAAGTGGAGATTGAAAGTTGGAATGGAGCTTGAAGTGGACTGTGAATGGGCTTTGGCGTTGAATATTGAGGATGTGCTTCAGATAAAAATGCGAAATAATAACCTGGCTTCTGCATGTAATGGGGAGTCAAGACAGACGCTCTAAGCTTATAGATAAATCTCATATCCAATCAAAATTGGTGTATGACAGCGTCATGGAATTTTTCAAGGAAGGCTGAGAGAGTGTCCCATTTGATCGTTTGGTTGGGGTTGGTTCCTCTTGTCCTTGAGGTCAGATATTGTTCTTTCCATAATTTCGCTCCTCCTTCCATGCAAAATGATAGGATAAAGGCGATTCTCTTCTTGTCCGTGTTATAGATGTCATTGTTTATGTCCATATAGAGGTAGCAGTCTTGTATGAAAGACTTGGATTTCGTTCTGTCTCCATCGAATACTGTGGGTTTGTTGATAGCGATTTCTTTCTTTCTGTTTGTTTCAACCATTTCTGTGTCGTGTTGTTCCTCTGATCTATTGCCAGTGTTGATAATAGGTCAATTAGCGAGCTCAATAGGTCTTCATTGCCTAGGTTGATGTCTTCAGAGCTTTGTCTGGATGGGTTCGGTGTCTGCCAATTTTGTGTCGGGGTTCCTTCTTCTGAGCTGTCAGTAGCAGGAATTCCGCCTTTCAGTGGTGCCGTGTTTCGTTTCAGGTTTCAGAGGTCTCGTCTGCTGGGGAGCTGGCGAGATTAGTAGATGAGCTAGTTCTTTTGTTACGACTTCAAGCTTATATTCATATGCGTGGATAAAGCCGACAGTCAAGTAGTCAAGAACAGCGAGTTCCAAGTGGTGTCAAGTAGAGGAGGTTAGATTCTCAAGAACTAGCTAAAGAATACAGTGGATCCTTCCTGGTATAAATACTATGAACCGTACAGCAAGTTGAAACGAGTTTGAATGTTCATCAGCAGATGTATATAAGAATAGAGGAAACAGATCAAGCGTTCATCAAAGATGTATCATAAAAGATGGAAGTGAAAGTCCATCAAAGATATGATGGAGTTTTGTAGATACGATGGATGGCAAAGTTCATCAGAACATACGATGATGTATCATTGATGTGATAGATGACAAAGAAAAGGAAGGAGAAAGAAAAGAAAAGAGAAAGAAAAAGAAAATAAAGTGTTTGTAACATTAAGAGCTGTGAAATCATTGTTGTCAACTCTGGATTGCAAGGACTGACTGTATTTCTATTTCCTTTTTGTCCTCATATTGTTGATTCCTCATTACATAAGTAATTCACCTTTATATAATGTCTTCCCACAGCTCATTCTTGCCATTTCCTGATGGATAGATATTGATTGATTGACAAGTGACAGGTGTCCATGGTGCTGCCACTGGAGTATCTGAAAACAAACACACCCAAAAAGAATATTGGGCTCAGGCTCTCCTTAAGTCTCCATGTTCTCCCATTGTCATTGGCAGCAAGGATGAGTACTGCAATTGAATACTACAGTAGTTTACATTCAATGTTATTTTATTAAATTCTAAGCACCTTTAAACTATAGAAGAAATTAACAGGAAAGCGCAATGAGAAGCGAAGAAGAAGTTGTGGAAATAACCAGGGAAGGGATATAGACAGAAATAGAAAGAGCAGGAAAGGGACATAACCAGAAATGGAAGGGCTGCCACAAAATGAAATGGCACACAGAGCAGGTGGACAGTGGGCACATGGTGACATACACACGGAAGTGCCCAGCAAGATGGGAAGCCAAGGTGTTGCTGAGCATTGTCCAGATTGATGGGCAGCACTGGTGGTGGTCATGTTACCTGGCGATGGACAGGGTCATCTAAGATAATCTGTATCATATTTATCTAGATAATCTTGTCTTATCTAATTGGTTATCTAGTCTAATCTGTCTCATTGTCTAATCTATGATGATGAGCAAAAAATCTCATTAAAGTGGGAGACCTCTGGGTAGGAATCTCGGCAAGCAAGGGAAAGCTGGAAAAGCATTCAAATTTAACTGGGTATATTGACTGTTTCGGTCAACAAATGTGACAGCAGGGGTGGGAACCTTAGGTGATGCTGCTTTCAGCATGTCCCTGAAAGCATGTAACTCATTAGGCAGTGTGTTATTGTAGCTTGACGTAATCAAATCATGCTGCAGCTTATTAGGACTCTGCATAGGACAGTGATCAAATGATGTACCATATGGAATTTGAATTATTTATGATCTAATGTGCACACAGCTGAAAGAGACTCACTAAAAAGCCAATTATCTTGTGCTTGTCACGGTGTCAAGTGAGGGCCCTAAAATTCTCATGTTGGTACAGTGTGGTGGGCATCATCCGAAACACCAAACACTGGCCCTGTGGGAAATTTTTGATTTCGGCAGCGGTTTGCAGCAAATTTGGCACTGGCTACTGCCATTCTAATGACCATTCCATGGATATTTTCATCCCTATTTTGATACTTTTACCATAGTTGGTTTACTAATTTAGATTCAATTGTAGGGAAAATTGGGG